>JAVQJG010007186.1:0-33537 GCA_036024015.1 Craterocephalus amniculus | reverse complement strand
GTTTGTTTACAGTGAAGCTAATGGTGTTGCTAATGCTAAACCTGCCGGTAGGGTCGGGTGTTTTGCTTTGATCAGTTCCGCTTGTAGCCCACATGTCACGTCTGGCACGGCCCGGATTGCGTTCACAAAGCATTCATCCGTGCTCGAGCACGGGTGGCCCGGGTCCTGGACTACCTCCCAACCTGGGCCACCCATGCCCGTCCTGTTTGCATTCACATGGACAAAATTTGTGGTCAAACGGACCCGCCATGTGAAAAGGCCCTAAAAGTTCAAAAACCAGAGATGTATTGTTTCTCTTTGATAAAAACAACTCTATTATCTGAGCATTAAAACTGGAATGGGATAACTGGCATTTTTGTTCTTTCCTTATATTCATTCAAGTAAATAATTATAAAGAAAATTAGCAGAATGTAAAAAAATTATCTGATTATTTTGGTGAATTTTTGGGACCAAATATGTCAATTAAACAGGTTAAAGTGAAAACATAATCATCAGATCATATAGGGAAAGTTTTACTGGAAAGAGGGATCCCAAATATGGGTTTGGAACATTGTTTATTCATTCTTATGTGGTTGTCACCAAAAGAAAAGGTCACAAACTCTAATATTTTATTGTACATTACCACCTTTAACTTTGATTACAGCAGCATTTGCTGTGTCATTGTTTCTAGAAGCTTCTGCAACATCACCAGATTTATTTCCATGTTGCCTTAATTTTTCATCAAGTTGATGATGGGAGAGTGTGAACACTGCACAAAGCCTTCTGCAGCATGTTCCAGTTCTCTGTGGGGTATGGTGGCCAATCCATGTGTGAAAAAATGATGTGTCATGCTCCCTGAACCACTCTTTCACAATCGGAGCCCCGTGAATCCTGGTGTTTTCATCTTGGAATATGGCCGTGCCATCAGGAATAACCTTCTGATTCAGGTAGTGAGCTGAGATCATTCTTAGTGTACATAATGATGCTGAAATTAGACGTTACATTACATTACTGTCATTTAGCTGACGCTTTTATCCAAAGCGACTTACAAATGAGTTTTACCAGCAGTGCCATTAATGGAGGCAATGAAGGTAAGGTGTCTTGCCCAAGGAAACGCCAGGTGACTGAGGTGGGAGTGGTGGGATTCGAACCACTCTTCAAATCACCCTTCACCCTACCACCTGAGCCACCTGTCCACCTGACTTATGAAACTGCAGCAAGCCCAGATCATAGACGGTCCACAGACTTGTACAGTAAGCACTGGACATGATCTGCATCATTTCATCTGCCCTCTTCTTACCCTGATGCTCCATCACTCTGTAACAGGGTCAGTCTGGACTCATCTGACCACATGACCTCCTTCCATGGTTCTAGTTAACTCTTTATGCTCCTGTAGCCCAGCAAATGTCAGCCTTTTTCTCCAGTTAGGCTCACTGATTCTTGGTTTTCTAAACATCTGTTCAGTCCCAATCTCTTGACTTCTCTTCACATTGTTCAATGTTCTTACTTTCACCATTAAACACAACCCTGAGCTCTACTGTTGTTTTTCTCTTTATTTGATTTTACAAAACATTCAAGTGGTCGCTGATCACTATGGGTCCCCACTCTCCCTCTCTCCCTCCAGGTTTTAATAAGGCACTGGACAGTTTTAAACACAGTTTTAGTTGTTTCTGCACCTCCTTAGAATTTTCTCTTCCTGAAGTCAATAATCTGAAACTTCTGAAAAATAAGGAAATGAGAAGCTACTCATTGCATCAGTCGGGGTTCAATTTGCTAAGTTAATTCCAGGTGGTGACTTTATTTTTGTCCAGTCAGTGTATAAAGGAAAAATCCAAGCATTCAAACAGCCTCAGTAGTCTCAGACACCCACGGGTTATAAGTTATTATCTAGTTGCTTGGGAAATTTAAAAGGTTAGTTCCATCAATAAACCCCTCTAGCAATGATTGTTGCGGCCAGTCAAGTACTGGTAAGATGAGTCCAGGTAGATAGATAATATTTTAATTTGGAAACAGCTTAGCTCTGTCTGAAGCGTGCCTAATGGAAAACGTGTGTGGCCCCCTTTTTTTATTATACCTCAATGTCAGCCATAAAGGTAGCACATTGACAGCTTGATATCTTCTGAGGTGGTACGAAATGTAAAAAACAGAGACCCATGCTATATTATTCCTAATTATAAAAGCCAATTAATAAGATATTATTAATGAAATCCATTGGAGTTATATCAAACATGTGTTAACTGTGTTTTTCCATAATTCCATGAGAAACAGATTGAGAATTTTCATTTTATTAAACTTTCTCAGAACAGGTGAAACTTTGCTGCAAACATTTAACATGATCCTTGGAAAAAACAGTCATGCTGTTGCTGTGCCCTTTACAGTAAATGTTTGATTCTAACATTTGTGTACATCAAATCATAATGAAAGAAGTGGATCTGGCTGCTGTGCTAACAAAGGGAAACTCAATCAGCAGTGAAAGCAACTTTCAGTCTTTGGAAAGGCCCTAAAAGACGGCGAAAAACACAGGGCCACAGCAATTGTAAAACAGTGACATAAAAAAGGAACTGTAAATCTCAGATTCAGAATAACTGCATAATGTATAACCATAATTCACCAAAGACTGCTGTGGAGTGTGTTTCTGCATTTTTCACATTAAGAATCTCTCCAACAGTAGGTTTCTGTATCGTCAAATCTATTGTCAGTTATGGATGTAAGGTTGAGCGTCTTAAAATACTCTCACCTGGGACAGCTGGCAGAGTTATTAGTGTTGTGCTTGACCGACCCGCGATAATATAGAAATTAAAATTCTGTCACTGCAGCTGGAAAGCCGGCTCCCCAGAGTGCCCCCCACTTACCGTCACTCCCACAAAGTCAGGAGGAGAGGAAACCAATCTCTCTCACACACACGTATTTCCATAAATTTACACACGTCAAAGTGTAAACAGTATGAGAATGTATACATGCTCACTCATCATCCATCTGTGGAGATGCTACACTTTCTCAATTCTCAGCTCGGATGACGTCATTTTTTAAACTCTCAGTCTTATTTCTGGGAGAAATTGTCTCCATATGCAAACTAGGAAATGAAAAATAGCTTCATTATTGTCACTACAGAGATGGAAAGCCATGACACCAATTAAAGGAGCATGTTGTGCAGTGAATAGATGAGGCCTGAGAAGGAGACGGGGAGGTGGAGAAGAGCAGCAAGGAGAAAAGAAGTATGTGGCCTTAAGAAAAACAAGGGGGTGTTGGTGACATATGGCAGAAAAGTCAAGGTTGTGGATGTTGTTTGAAACTTCATTAACAGATTCAAAATAGCCTTCTAATTAGATCAAACAGCTGCTTCATGGAGAAGCGGGTGGAAAGTAAACTACAGTTAACAGAGCCGTTGTATGTCCTCTGAGCAATATGCTCTCCTACTTGTATACATAACATATACAGCGTCATTTGCTATTACGGACCCTAATTTTACACCAAATTGGATCTTGAGTTTAGCATGAGCAGTGTCGCTTTCATATGTAGACCATGTGTAATCTCTCATTAAGTATTTTTATGAGAGTGAACATTAATCATGACATGCTGTGAACATCTTGTGTGACTAGTTTCTTCCATGCTGCTCCATATGGAAATAAAGCCAATTATTTTGTTTGTGGTATGAGCTGCTGAATGCACTGTACTCTGTGGCTTAAAATAGCCCAACAGAATTTTAAGGGTTCTTAAGGTTTTGGCAAAGTATCTACTTTAAGTGTTCAAAAATGAGTTTGCATTTGTCAAAAAAGTTCCCCGGGTCCTCTAGCCTCTTTAAAATAGTTATAGTAATAGTTATCATGTACATTCATGGTGCCATCGTTGCCCAGCAGCATCCTGAGGCTGAAAATCTTCACTTCACAGCTTTATTTTTTCATCTTGAAGTAAAAGCCGTGATGAGTCGACTCTTTGTCAAGAGATGCACAGACACAAGTTTTCCTCTGCTCCAAAATATTGAGTGAATTCAGCCAAACTTGACACTATGGGCGCAGGCATTTACACATAGTTAACAATGAAAGACAGAAAAAAAGAATTTGCTGTTGAGATTTAACACAGGTCCCATGCTTTAAGTTAGTGATTGTATTTAGTGATTTGTTTTTTCCCTGTTGCTGCACACATTGGAGCATTAAGTCCATCATTATCTATCACTGAGAATAACTGCAGATTTGAATTTGTAGAGCAGTTCCCTGTGTTAGAAAATAATGCTGAAGGAATTTCATGCATTTAAAACTGGTGCAAAGGGCTCCAAGTGGCAGGACATGATGAGAATGTGACTCTGCAAATTCAGCCTAAGTGAGAGCTGTTGTAGGTATGTAGTTGCATTCCTTCCAGTGAAGTCTAAAACTGCCTGGTCTGAGAGAACATATGGGCATAAAAATACTATCTCCACAGGAGGTTAAAGATGTTTATCTGCTCATTACTCAGATCTAAATATCATTGAATCAGTGGACAAGTTTCTAAAGATGTTTCAAAACAATACTCAAAGAACTTCAGGTCTTTGATTTTTTTGTGTTGTTTCTTTTTTGCTCATCATTTAGTTGTTTAATGCCAAAAAACTGTAGCCATGATACACGAGGGATCCTGAATAAAACATTATCTGATGGATGCCAGGGAAAACAATCCCCTCTGCAAGCAAATACCTGTGATTTTATCTGACGGCTATTCCAGTTAAAATTACAGACAGTGAAATTATTTTAACAGCTCAGTCCTGATTAAAACACTTTTGCCATGCTGTCTCGATATTTCATAATTTCAGCCTTGAGACAGTTTGAGCTTAACTGTTATATAGACAGAATGAAAAGCATTGTTGTGAAAATAACATTATTTTTCAGAGGAAATTATTTCCCTTTATATAGACACATGCATGAAAATATGCACAAGCACATACAGTTCTGCAGCAGTCAACTGTGAGGTGCTTTTTTTCACTGAGTTATTTTCCTTTCCATAATTTGATTTCATCCTTAAAGTCAGAAAGCAGACAGGAGCCATTAAAAGCAAAGCACTGGTGCTGAAAACACACATCAAGGCTTACAGCTCTGAGAAAATTGACTCACATTCAAGATGTTTCTAATCCATTCTGAACCGTCGAGGGTTAGTTTTCTTATCACCTTTCAGAGACAAGAGCAGCGTTTTTGGGGGGGATCCGATTGATTTATTTTCTTTTGCAACAGCGTGCGCACCATTTTGAACACCTTGTTTCTGCTTGCACGTGTATGACTGAATATTTCCACTCAAGGTGTCAGACAAGCTAGCAAATCTGACAGCTGGAAAAATCCTGCTACCTCTCCACTTTTCCTCCCTGTTCTATTTCTTCTATCCGCTCCATGCAACTTGCCCATTGCTGTCATTACCCCCCACACCTCTTCACCTCCGTTCCTCAGTCTTTGCTCGCTGACTGACAGCGCAGACGTACCGAGGTAAATTAGGAAGTGGTTGCAATGACAGCTTCTTTGTATTGATTTGTTTGTGTTTATTATTCATCAAATGCAGCGTCCGCACAGGCCACAAACCCACGAGTGTAAAAACATGCATACACACAAAAAGAAAAGAAAGAGGGGACCAGTCCAGGTCCCTGCCCTATAAACTAGTCATATTACCTTGATGGAGTGGAGAAGCTCGCAAGGACGCAGAGCCGGCAATGCAAAGTGCCGTTACGTTCCTGTTGCCATTTGAAATAACTTTGAAATGATAAAAAGATGAACAGGCATAAAGTAGATCTGGGGGATATGTACCACTCTCTTCCCTGTTTATTGGTGCTTATTTCTTTGATTTTGTTCCAGCTTTAGCTTTTAGTTTTGTTACGAATGAATTAATTAAATTAACAGTATAGAGCTTGAATTTAGATGTTTTACAATTTTCAAAAAAATCTTTGAAATAAAATTCTACTGAAATTTCTTTAAAAAATGAAACATGTTATGTATATATTGTATGAATGTAAATATTCATCCGTAATCTGAATGTTGTTTCCCCACTTTTAAAAAATACAAAAAACTGTAAAACAGCATAGAGAAAAAAATCATATTACAATTTACTTTTCTTTTCATTATTGTGAGGACATTTCCTTTAGCTTGGAATATACTACCACAGGTCTGGAATTCATACAGGAATTTCAAACTGTTTTGAAGGAAAATAGAAAAACGTTTTTGTTCCTGTTATTAGTCCCATGCTGTTTTCCCTTTATCAACCCGAATGTTGTATACTGTAATGACATCATGAAACCAATTTTGTTGAATTGTGTGCCTATCTGAAGAAGAGTCTTTTTGTTAATGCATTTTGGATGCAAATCTGAATATGAGGACAAAAAACCTTCATAGGCTGCAGATACTTTTACATTCTGATTTAACTTCCAAACATCTTTGTTTTTACATAATTGTAACCAAATCAGTGTTTCCTCTGTGTTTGGTTGTTATCCTGTATTTTCACATATTTACTACTAGATAACAGCGACTTACTCTACATGTGATATATTCCATCTCATTCAACTGGTGATATGTCTTGGCAGAGGAGGACTAGGAACTGAACTGTCTGGCTTTGAGCCTGATAACAACGGCAATGTGCCAAAAGTACATTTACTGCCACCCTCATTCTCTACAAATGCCTGTCATCCATAAAGATTTAATTGAAAAGGGACCTTTGAGAATATTTAAATAACTCTGAGTATTTTAAGAGTCTGTTTTAGTGGAAAACAGATGGATATTTGTCACCTTCCCTGAAGGACAGGGAAAGTGCCCTCTTGTCTGAGATGTAAAATTATGACACTTGTTGAAATCATACTGAACTTTATGGTTGATATGGAAGTGGATTTGCAAGAACCAGAGACTCTAATTCGACTGATGCAAAAAAGAGGCTGAAGCAGAATGGAGGTTACAGAGGCCACGGTGAGGAGAAAGAGGTGAGGATGTAATAATGGGAAAATGATGGTGAGAAAAAAGCAGAAACCATGAAGGATGGAGACAGATTTTAGATCATAAAAGAAAATAACACATTCATGACTACCTATGGTTTCTTTGTTGAATTTTAAAAAGGATCAAACTTAACAGAAAACGCTTTGGCTCCTCAGATATGAAAAATCGGATATTTCTCTGCTGCAAGGGCACGATTGAGAAGAGCGACCTCAGATAAGCTGACATCTTATTTTCTTGCAGGTGAGCAATCTCATATTTGTTAAAGCTTACTGCAGCGTGCCTGAATTTGCTCTGTTGCCATGTTTTGGGCACTTTAAGTAATCTGGGTTAAAAGATCTCAGTAAAGTATTAAAAGGGGATTTTGTCCAAAGCTTGTCATCTTGAAGCCTTCTTTGAGTTCAGCTGATTGTGTTGTACTGCTGTATATTGAAATTAAATAAATTTTATAACAATTGGATTGATTAATAATTTGCATCTGACTGATTTTTTTCAACCTATAGATCAATTTCTTTGCACTATTGTCTAGGCAAAAAGTCCCCCTTACTGAGCAATTTCCAGGTAGCTTTTACTGGAAACATGGAACAGTGGCTATTCTAGGAAGGGTGTCCAGGGTGGGCCACAGCCAGCAGCAGGCTTGGAACCCCCACGGCTCCTGCTACAGAGGGCAGAGCTGGAGAGCGGTACATTTTTTAGCAAAATTTTGCCTGACACAGGATTTGCAACCAAAAAGATTCTAAGATTTTCAGTTGGACCACATGATGTACCATGGGCATTTATTTAAAAGTGTCGTTAAACAACAAACAAATCAGAGCTAAATGTTTAATGTAAACAGAAGGACATATATTATCTCCAACATATTACTGCATAAACAACTAAATTAACCCTCATTCCATGATCTGAATCTGGTATTATCTCAGTGAAAAAACCTTTTCCAATCCCTTAGCAGGTATCTCTGGCTAAAAACTGTGGTGCTTGTTGATCCCATGTTCTGTCCTGTCCTCTCAATTGTATCGCACTGAATTGGCTTGAATGTAAAGTGGCTTGAAAGGACTTGTGAATTGGTGCTAGACAAATAAATCTAAAGTGAATTGACTTTCCTCCACCTCCTCATCCAGCCACTTTGTAGGAACCTTGTTTTGAGCAGAATCATATTTGCGATGTCCACTGTTCTGTGAAGCCAGACATATAAAACAGAGAAAATATAATATTTTATGAGTTTGTGTGGCTTTTTGCAAAGGTGAAGTCATAAAGTTACTTTTTAAGAAAAGGATATGATCCCAGCAATACACAGTGCATCAACTGGGAACATCAAAAAGACCAGTAAGCTGACATGGCAACAACACTAATCCTGAAGGTGCTTGGCTATAATGGTAAGGGGAAAAAAGTAATAAGGAGCAGTATCCCCCATTGGGATGAAGGTTGGAGGCAAAGATCAAGGTAACACAGAGAGAAGCTAGCCAGCTCAGAGGATCAGAAAGGCACAAAAAAAAAAAAGATCTTCCTAAAAAACACAGCAAGATGTCAGTGCTTCAGTCATTTGAAATAGTCACAGACACACATCTCTGGCTGCCTATCTGAGAAGCAGAATTAAGAAGGATGAACAGGATGTTCTCCACTGAGCTAAGGCAGGAGTGTGCAACTCCGATCCTTGAGTGCCGCGATATTGCAGGTTTTCGCAGTTTTTCCGGCTTCAACACACTTGAAACCTGAAAACAATTAAAGGCTGAGGTTGTGGGGCAGAGATCCCAATAACAGGTCTTTGACAGCCACATTCTGCCGGTTTTAGATATTTTTCCTGCCTGCTCCTTTTCAACAACATAAGTATATATATATACATAACCAGGACATGTGTGCTCTCCACCTTGTCCTCTTACAGCTGGGACCTCAGCACACAGCAGAGGACAAAGAGAGATTGTGATTAGAAACAGCTTTGCTGATCTTCCACACCTGCAGTTGCTTCCTGAAACCCAGCCTAACACCTCCCCTCAACAGCTGAGCTATGGCCACCCGCACCATCACAGAATGCAACCATAGCTGCGTTTGCGTGATTTTCAACATAATCCTTTTGTGATTTGCTGGTGTTTCCACTGAATGGTGTTTAGCACATGTAATTCTTGTAAAATCTTGTCCTGCAAGACTTTATTTTGAGGAAGATGGAGGAAAAAAATTTTTTATATTTTGGAGCATGTCATTATTGTTTGCTATGTTATATATATTTTTCTTTTTAATTATTTGTAAAAAAAAATTACTGTCTCCTAAACTGTTCATACATTCTGCATCAATTTACTCCAAAGAAACCGGTCATGTGTTTCCATTACACTTTGGGAAAATACTTCTATATTTATCTTTCTGAAAAATCTCCTCTTCAGAGCATGAAACCATTTTGGTGATATTTGAGAGGTTTTTTGTTTGAGATTTTTATTGTGATATCTATGTTTTGCACAATTTTAGGGGTATTGGACACACAGCTACTGATCAATGTAACCAGAACACCTCCAAACTGGCTTAAAGACATCCCAGAAATACTGTCAGAGATCTCCGTCCAGTCCTAGGAACAGGTTTGATACTGTACAGAGGTCCCAAGCTCCCAGGCCTCTGGTAGAAGACACAAGCTTCAACAACAATAATCACTCACAACTGAATGAGTTTTTAGATATGCATTGTGAACTATTTGTATAAACAACCATTTTGAAAATGTCTCCTCAAGGAATATTTTAACTGCACTGAATATTGTTGAATCCCAAACCCACAGGACAAGCATGAAATTGTATACAATATAATTTTAGGAAATGTAATATAATGTAATGTGTTATGTTTAACATTACAGGGCTGGTATCGCTGCCACCAGTGTTTGGATGCTAAAGCAAAATGACACTCACACCATCTTGGAGATGCCCGGGGGCTTTGAGAACAGCAGTACGTGATCCTGTGGGAATGAGGACAGACTGGAGTAGACTGATTCATCTTTCATCACTGAGTCTGAATAAAGTTCATAACTGTAGGATTACATCTGGTACTGTTTGATGACACGAAAAAGCAACTTTCAAGGTTTTATTCTTCACAGTCAACCAAGAATTATTAGTGCAAAGCAGTGGCATTTTTCTCTGCTTTTGTGTTTACAGATTAAACAAACATGGTTTAACTCAACATCTGAGTTGTGGAGGTGATGATGGAGAGATTGACTTACTTTTAGTCAAGGCAGGGCAAGTTTATTTGTTAAGCATTTTATATGTACAGGACAATTCAGGGTGCTTTACATAAAACATTAGAAGCATTACAATGGGGAGCAGAAATTATTAAAATGAATTAGAAAGAATAAATGAAATTTAAAAAAACTAAAGAAAGAAACCTTCAGATAAAATAGAAGAACATGCAAGCAGTACAAGTTAATTATCAATCATTTTGTTAAAAGGCAGCAAATAGAAACGTTTTTAACCCTGATGTAAAACTGCTGACAGTTTCAGCAGACCTGCAGCTTTCTGGGAGTTTATTCCACATGTGTGGAGAATAAAAATTGAACGCTGCGTCTCCATGTTTAGCTCTGACTCTGGGACCAGGAAGTAGACCTGACCCTGATGACCTGAGGGATCTGGTTGGTTCATAACGAACCAGAAGTTCCTGAATATATTTTAGCCCTAAACCATTCAGTGCTTTGTAAACTAAAAGCAGGATTTAGAAGTTGATTTGATTTGACAAACAGGAAGCAAGCTGAAAGATCTGAGGACTGGGGTTATATGAACCACTTTCCTGGTCTTGGTGAGGACTGGAGCAGCAGCGTTCTGGACTAACTGCAGCTGTATGATGGACTTTTGGGGGGGACCTGTAAGGACAGCATTAAAGTAGACCAGTAAAGATAAATGATGGACAAGTTTTTCTAATTTCTGTGGAGACATTAGTCCTTTAATCCTCCAGATGTTCTTTAAGCGAGAACATCTGACAGGCTGACCTCACAACTGTCTTAATGTGACTAAGGAAGTTCAGGTCTGAGTCCAGGACTACAGCCAGGTTTCTGGCTCTGTTGGTGGTTTCTAATTTAGCCGTCTGAAGCTTAATTCAGGGTTTTAATCTTTGTTTCTTGCCTCAGAAAACTATCATTTTTAACTCGTAATCATTTTACTTTTCTAGTCCGAAAGGTTTGTGCTTTGGGACATGCTGTATTGCTTTGACTATCCTTCTGGCTGACAAACTCGCACAATGTTTCTCATTCACTCACACATACACAGTGGAGAAATGACAGTCGCCCCCTGGCTTTCTGTCACAGTTATATAAGAGTGACAGAACAGTTGTCCCTGTTCTGAATTGTCTTATCACACCATCACCCTCACATGCAGACACACAAATGTTCATCCAAACAAAAATCCCAGCTCTCATTGCGTATGGCATGTCACCACTCTGACCCCATCGCAAACCCAGAGATCAAGAACAAACTTGCAGCTCAATGTTTCATTTGAAATATTGGCTTCTGGTCCAAACAGACGTGTAGGAAGCAAGATATTGCACTTTTGTTTGATGTCAAACACCCACTCAGGAACAGACATGGAGGCTTAAAGAGCAGGCTCATTTAATGAAAACCACCTGAAAAACAAGGAGACAATTGAGGACTGGATTAGGGGCAGGAAGCATTTGTCACATTGAACCTTAAATTCAGGGTAAAAATACCCCATAGTATAAAGATTAAAGTGCTGCTTGTTTCAAATTTCTAATCTTTCAAACAAACTCTCACTAAATTGTTTTATACAGCTGAGACAAAACTGCTTTGTTTCAACCTTGCATGGAATATAGCCCTTAAACAATGGCTTTTTTCTAGAGGTTGCACATGTTCCCTGTAGATTTCCACATGGTGCTTTGGTTTCCTTCCTTTTACCTTCAATGTAATTGTCTTTGCAATGATAGCGATCATGTAAGAAGTATTTCTTCTGTGGATGCGTTTGCATCTGCAAGGGAACATATTTATGATGTAAGAGAAGAGGATACTGTTTTGGTGCAATGACTGTTACGCGTCTCATATTGAAGATACTTTGGGATTGGTATTATGGTTCTTATACACACAAACACATGCACACACACACACACACCATTAAGATAAGCATTCCCACTGCTCAAAGCTATCATCTTATGGTGCCCTTTTGTAAAGGCTCCAGTATAAATGTGCCATTTTCCCAAAGGCATGAGCACCTCTATCACAGATTCACGCAAAACCTCCATTTTCATAACATATTCTATACCTGAGACGGGTTTCTTCTATTATGAAGTCATAAAAGATATGTGAATAGCCTTCTGCAATATACACTTACACCAATATTCAATCACACTTAAAGCTCTAACACATGACTTGGTCTGCAATTACTGAGTGAAGTAGCTGCTTGATTTTACGAATTTGTGAAAAAGCAAAGAAAGCTTTCTGATACGTTTGTGTGGAGCTGTGAAACAGTCATTTGTCTGGATGTAAAGGCTACAAAATTAGATCAAATGTAATTATTCTCTATTTTTCCTGCAAAGAAATTTTGACTTTATGTTTTGCTTCTGAATTAAGATCAATGCAGCAAAACCAGAAAGGAAAGCCTTGATTATTCCAGGAAATCTGGCTCATATAGGTGGGAGTTCCGTTTCAAAGTGGCTTAAATTAGTCCGAGCTGAGTTACCGTGGTCATCTGTGCACAAGTCTGCTCCAGACCAGGCTAACAGTTCTGGAAGAGTCCAACAGGTTGTGATGGGACTCCCAAAATAACATTCCAACAAATAAATACCCCACTTGTGTTACTGAAGTCCCATAACAAGATAATATCCAAATCAATTAAAATGAAAAAACAGCATCATCATTGTTTCTATTACAAATAATGACAAAGAGATATATCAAAAAGCAAAATTCAAGAGAAAGAAGAAGAAAAGGAAGAATGACTCATCCTGGAGGTTGATAATTGCTGGCTGGAATGAAGAAATCTCTCTCTGAACATGTTCTGCTCCTTCATCACTGTGTTGTAGAGGATGTGAGGAATCTTCCATTATGTTCAGCCTTTTCACAGATGATTGGCTCCAGCTGCTCCAGTTAGCTTCAGTTAGCTCCAGTTAGCTCCTGCAAATAACCAGTCTTCCCGATCATTTTATTTAGTCTGATGCTGCTTCCTCAGTCGATGTCTGCACAGCTGATTGTACTCTCCACAGCATCGCTGTAAAGATTGAACGATCTCAGCCTCCTGTGAAGTAGAGTCTGCTCCGTTCTTTTTAGTAGATGCTTTTCTGTGTTGCATCCTATTTAGTCCGTAATCCAGCTGAACACAAGCTACTTGTAGTTCTCCATCACTTTTCCAGGGTGTTAACTGCTTTGTTTGCTCCTGTTACTCCTGAAGTAAACAATCATCTCATCTGTTTTGTTTGTGTTCGAGATGAGGTGAGTGTTTCTGACTGACCAGCTCTGTAATCAGCTTCTTGTCCATCACTGATACTCCCCTCAACCACAGATTAGATAAGAGTATTCAGGGTATTTCTGTAGATGATGACACTCAGAGCTGTACTGTAATCTTGGGTGAACAGTGTGAGGAGAAATTGTGAGAGTGAATCCCATGTGGTGCTCCTGTGCTGCTCTATTCCGCCAACCGGTGCCTAAAACTAACATGATAGTGAAGAGTTAACTATAAACTCAGCACTGCCCACTAGTGGAGGTCATCCGTAGCAACTGAAGACGCATGGAAGTATGAGGAGAGCAACGCATGAAAATGTTTGTAAGGGATGTCCCTATTTACGCCTGTCAGGGAGCATAAACGAGCCTTGAGACACACAACCTCCCTGTATTCAGTACAGTGAAGTTAAGTTATACCCAACTCTGTAGAGATAAGTAATAACATACAGTAACACCCTTAAAACTGATAATACAGTCTCACATTCTACATATTTTGATCTTAAAATATCAAGAAAAGAAAACCTGCCACAAACAGTTATTTTAAAATCTCGTTATCATTTATTCTCCAAACCTTTGGCAACAGGAACAGCCTCTTTTCTGGAGCTTTTTAGCACTGTTTGCTGGCAGTTTCTGACAGCTTCTTTGCTGTGCGTTCATGCTCTTAACTTTGCAGGAGACCTTTCTGCAGTGATGCATTTCAGGTATAAAAAAAGGTTTTCAGAAGATTTAAGCCAAGCTCACTGCTGAGCTGACCACTTTTAAAACAGTCTATATCTCCTCCTTCTGCCACTGTTTTGAGGTGTTGGAAATGTGCTTTTCAGATGTTACCCTGCTGCAAGACCAAAGACTTTTAGCTCAAACCCGATTTTTTGAGGGTAGGTAACATGTTTCGCCAAAAAAGGGAAAAAGAAAATCTTGCAGTGATGTTCTGATTTCATCATCTCTTTGATACACTTTCTGCCTTCAGTACCAGAGTCAGCCCACAGCATGACACAATCTCTGCAACTGTAGGGAGTTTCTGCTTTTCCTTACAGGCTCCCTTTCACCCACAAACAAACGGTTGCACCAGACTATCAGAATTCCAATTTGGTTTCGCTATTTGCAGAATATTTTCAAGACTGGCTTATCTCAGAGTTTTGAAGGCATCCACTGCATTCATATAACAGTAATGTATTGTGATCAAATTTGTGATTTACATCCTTACATGACATGCTGCACACTCTACCTTTTCTGTTTTTTTTTTATTGAAAAATAAGTCATTTAATTAAAACATTCAACTGATCAGATTGTCAAACTATTTGTTCTGTAAAATGTTTTTATAACAGTATCAGCCTGTTTTTATGGTATCTGGATTTTCTTATTTTATGGTATTATTTATTTATTATACCAGCCGCATACATCAATGATTAAATGTGTTTGATATTACATATAGTTCCATTTGATGTTGTTGTTTTTTCTCAGCTTGTCTCCCTGTAGGTGCTCTTGAAGATTCTCTGCTTTGCTCTCCAAGAGAAAGACAGTTTGGTCACACCTGTTGTATCTGGTTCTCTGGTTTACATGGTACAATTGTTACTGATGCTTTCTATCCTTTGTCCCCCCTGACAGGCTCAACATTGCAGTACTTTGTGATTTAGCAGAGACAAGATTAAAACATAAGAAATAAAACAAAGAGCAAAGCCTCATATCAACAAAGATTATTTTCCTTTAAATGCATCAAATTCCCCTTTGGCAAAACAAATTTGTTTGGCACAACATGGAAGCCACGGTTCTGGGCAGTTTAACAAAAAAAAAAAGAGCAACAAAAGGTATCATTTCAGGCAAAATTTGTCAGACATAACAAAAGAGGCTATAAAGATGCCAAGCAAATGACTGGAGCTGTGAAGAGTCAACGGGTTTTCAAAGGAAAGCAATCTCTTAGCACTTATTGGTCACTATAAATTCAAAGCGCCAATTTCAAATTTGCACACACATCTTCATGCTACACTAGCACAACAAACAGCTAGGATAAAAGATGGAGCACAAGGAGTCCTTGTTAGTCTCTTGATGTACTGTAAGGGTGACTTTCCTTAAGTGGAACAGAACATGCCTCCATTTGCTGTCCCTTTGCTCACTGAAAAAAACTTTCATAATGTAAGATAATGCAAAAGTCACATTTATTACACATATATGCACACAATGAGTACAAACAGAGACACACATAACAGCTGGCCTTTGTGTCGTTGTCTTGAGACAGAAAATGTTGCATATTTCCACCATCTGAGCTTCCTCTGAAATGAGAGCTTTTTCAAGGATTAAGGATTACTTTTAATGTTAAGAAAGATTTACCAGATAGCACCGTATACATTAAGGAGTGACACTGAGCACACAAGATAAAGAGAGTACAAGGATGACACGCAAGAACGGTCGTGAGCCAGATTTCTCCCATCATCCTCTGACTCTCTAAGTACCTGCTCCTTGCTTTACCCTGCTGAGCGGCCGTCACATTCCTGAGAGATATTAGCTGTGTGTGTGTGTGTTTGCTGAGCTGTGATGATGACTTGTATGTTTGAGTGGGCCCGAGGCTGGTTGCACAGTGTGACTCAGGCTTTGCGTCCTGTTGGCAGTGTGCTGCTCAGACATGTGAGGCTGTCAGCGGCTGAACACAGTGTAGGCCAGCTGTGTGTGCAAATAACTCATGGGAGCCTGGTGTGTAGGCATCCGTGTGTGTTTGAGCCTCCAACACAACTTTGTACCTCCACCTCTTCTAATTAGAGCACAATTCATCAGCATGGAGCGCTTACTCATCATCTGCCTCCCTCTGCTGATATATAAAGCAGTATAACAGGTTGTTATAACATGCAGTTTGAGATCAGGCTGTCAGGCTTTTGTTACGTACTTTTAGAATGATGCTTCTCACTACCTGCTGTGATTCGCAGCCTGATGTGAGTCATGCATGTTGAGATAAGAGTGCACCTCAGCACAGTAATCCTACCCATTGTGTGATGGTCTACAGGTTATGTCAAAATGGGACTTTGTGTTCACTGCTTTTGTTCTGTAGTGTTGTTATAGTATTTAACCACACAAATCACTGTTTTTACAACTGTACAAGGATAATTCAGCATTGCAATTTGCTGCTGCAAGGATTGAATGACTTCGTCAATCCCATGCCAATGGAAATAATGAAAGTGCAGCTTCTACTGCGACAGCTCAGATACTTTAGTGTTATTTCACTAAGCCTCCTTTTGGAAAACGTATTATTGTTATTTAAAATCTACTGATCAGACCCCAGGTCCTTGTCATTTATTACCACTCTTAGATTTTGTGTGAGTATTTACTCTTCTGGCCCAGTGAACTCCAGTCCGACAAAGTAAGAAGTTTAATGAAACACACTCTGGCCATGGTTACATGATTGATACATTAAATAATTAATTTCATTTGCATCAATATAAAAATAACTCTGAACTGAAGTTTACATGGAAAACATGCTTAATCACCTTTATGGAATTCCGCATGAGATCTGGGGGCCGGGAAGGATTCTGATTGGACAGGGGGCAGACATAAGGTATTTATGTCTACTAAAAGAAAATAAACTCCACTTCCTGCTTCTCTTTCTTTCTTCTATAACATGAAAGGACACATAATGAGAACCATTTTCACTTTCATGTGGATTCTAGTTGTGAAGCCGCAGCTACAGTTTCACCTAAATAGTCTCAGCTCCAGTTCTACACTTGCTTTGGGTATCATCCTGGAAAATGCATCTGTCAGCGCGGAATATACGTCATGGCAACAGAATAAGGAAAGGAGCATGCTCAGAATGACTGAAATTGATTTAAAGCACAATGAACACATACATAATGGAGGTATGATTGAATTCAGATTTAAAATCAAGAACTCATTTCGATGGTACACTGGCTTTCTTCATGGCCTTCTTCTCCTGGAGATGATGTTACCATGCAGCATGTCAATGCTGAGCACCGAGCATCACACTTACCAATTTTTTTCCCAGCATTACATCACATGACAGCTGTGTTTTGCTTTAGGCACTGCATCAAACACCCGTAACTGAATAACATGATTCATCGTGGCTGATCCAGGAAAAAAGGAAAGGAAGCAAGGAAAATAAAGAGAGAAAGTCAGGTGAGATGGTTAGCGTGAGATAAGTCAGGCTGGAGAGAGCTCAGATAAGAAACAGGATGCAAGACCGATGGCCAATTAGCTGTCATTCTGGGGGGGGGCACCAAAGTAAGAAAATCTGCCAAAGTTCAGCTTTAATAGGATTCAGCATTTAGTCATGCACCTTTTCTTCCACATAGAAAGGAGGGGCAGCAGCGTCAGCAGGGAAGCCCAGAACCTCCCTCTCCCCAGCCACGGGGGGATCCCAGGCCGGGATCCCAGGCCAGCCAAGAGATATATCCCTCCAGCGTGTCCTGGGCCTACCCTGTGGTCTCCTCCCGGTGAGACAGCCCAGAATAACTCCTGAGGGGGGCATCCAGGAGGCATCCTGACTAGATGCCCCAGCCATCTCATCTTTCCTCCATGCAGAGGATGAATCATTCTTCTTTGCTTTTTTCATCATGTATCTGTTCTTACTTTTTCCTCAACTACTGTATAATCAAACTTTGTTGAATATAAATGTGAGAAATTGGACGTCATTCTGGACACAAGTAGACGTTGTAATCAGGAGTATATTGTATAGTTAACATTTGAACTATAATATGTTTTATACATTTATACAATAAGCTTATAAGCAGTCATTTCTGTTTAAGTCAGTTTAAATGAAGAATAATTTCCCATTCTAAAGGAAAACAAATACGGCTACCGGTGGCTACCTGCCTTAAACACATAAAGGTCAGGTAATTACAGTATTTTGACAGTTCATTCAAAAGAAAAATGTTAATCTGGCTTCTTTAAAGAGAAATGCAAAAAAAATCAGAGCTGATCAAACTTCTGCATAGTTGATAAGCATTATGAAGCTCTGAGTTACCTTACAGTGCTCATGCAGCAGTGGAGAAAACAAGATGTACTCCAACAGATATCCTAGTATTCACTTAAGATTAATTAATAAATAAAACAAAAACCTTTTGTGTCTCCCCTGGCATATTGTATGTATTATGTTATGTATTCTGTAACTAGACATTCTACATTTTAAGAAACATTTCAGATGAAAAATCCACTTCATTTAAACCAAATAGATAATTAGTCAGTCTTTACTAAAAATAACTGTGGTTCACAGATAAGAAATACAGACAAAGAAATTCACTAAAGTTTTATTCACATCAAACCCATAATGGTTGTATTCAGAAACCCTGATCTACACACTCCACGGAGGGATTCATTTATTAAAACTTGATCAAATCCCAAAGAGGCTATCGGGTACATTTTCAAACAGATCTGTCTGTTTCATTCTGGCTGTACTTGACTTTGACTTTGAATAATTCTCAACAATATTAATGATACAGCTTCAATCCCATTGCTGCAGCAGTCTTGCTAAGAGTCCCAGCGGTGTTTTCACAAGGCATGGTCTCAAAGTCAAGAAATGAAAATGAGAATAATTCATGCTGAGTCTCTGTCACACTGGCAGCAAAGGTGAATTAACCAGCATGCTGAGCTGAATGCACCTTTAGCAGAGAACAACTCCTTAAACTCCCAAAGCTACTGATGAGTCACTCTAAACCTTTTATTACCCTAAGACCGTGTCAGACTCTTTATTCCTCCTCATCCAACTCATCAGAATCTGAAAATGTTTAGACTTTAGTAACTGACTTTTGAGTTGTACCTCTAAAATCTAAAGAAGAATACTTTAGTAACTGTACACAGATGAGATAATCTAGAAAGTCCCAACAGAGGCACACCAACAGCCCCCCTGCTAAGTAGTAGGGATCCATGGGGATCCTTAGGAAGTACAACCTCTTATTAGCTTTTTTCAGAAGCACAGTGATGTTTAAAGTCCAGGTCTGGTCTTGCTTATTGATATAGGAACATTTAAACCTCTGATACCAGCTGTCTATTTTAACATAACAACTGATCGTAGAATATTCAGATATTTTAGTAATTTGAGGTACATATGTTGTTTATTACTAACTGAAATTCAGTAATACATTAATATTAACAGATAAACAACAAAAATATTACTTATACCACATGAGAAATACAAAGATGGAGTTGCAAGAGAAGCTGAGGTAATTTAGGTGTTTTGTCAACCACTTTACTCTACTCTACTCTACTCTACTTTACCAAAAACAATTAATTTACTTGGTATTGGATTGGAAAGAAAATCTGTGGGATTGCACACCATTAATGGATACCCTAAAACCTGAGGTCTGAAACCCACTCCAGATTACAAATTATAGTGATGGGCTGAATATCCAGTTTATCTCTCTTAAAATCAATAACAAGCTGGTTTTGAAGTTGTTGTAAATAAGTAAAATTGTTCTTTATTAACCATTTTGACAATTTCTGCACCTCATCTCCTCCAATGAGCGCCATCACAGCCATCATCATGTGCCAAACCATGAAAAATACTGTGTTTTTCTCTGCAAATATTCTGCCCTGAAATCTCTAAAAGCCATTGAATATTCCACAAATTTTGGCTGCTTTTTCACATCTCCGGGACCAAACTTTTTTCCTGAGTGATTGCTTGGAAAGTTGAAGCGGGGACTGTTAATGGGCGGAAGTATGAAAGAGAAAATGAACATTTCAGCTTTTTTTATGATGCAAAAGACTTGTATATAGGTTGACAGTTGGCAGTTTTAAAGGAATTAGTTGAGGTGGTGAGGGAGTACAAACACAACATGTGTGAAACCTTTTAAAAATGTGTTGTGAAAGAAGACTTGCAATCCATACGGTTGGTACGATGGTGTTAAATGTAGAGCCAAAGTAGGCTATATGAAGAGCAGCCTGGCGTACTTCCACCGTTATTCCATGACACAGTAGACCTGTTGGGACTGTTTGACCTTCAATCTAAAAACAGTGAGGTGAAAGATGAAAAAAAACAGTAGTGTGAAAGACAGGACTACAGGAGCAGCAGAAGGAAAGTCTCTGCTTCAGGCACCCAAATCCAATCCTGAAAACAACCATTTCTTTTCACAAAAGCTGTGGCATCCTCACAGCTGCTTTTGAAAGAACCTGTGTCTCATCTTTTGTCATGACAACCAGCAGGATTTTAAAGAAGCTCTATGCAAGTCTCTATGCAACATTATCATAGTCGGGTCATTATCCTTTATCGGGTCTCCCCCTACCAGAAACTTGCAGTTTAGCCCATTGACGCTCGCGCTTGTTTTGGTTTGGAAGTCTCGCGATACACGAGACTAGCGCTATAAGGCCGGTCCTAAATCCGTTTGGACAAATATGCATGTTTACTCTGCGATTCGGTGTTTGCTTTCATACTGCTTTGATAATTATTTTTACTACATGCCTTTGAAGCCATGGTGACTAGCCGTAGCCTTTTCAAAACAACCGTAAGTTGCCTCTGTTTACAACATTCTTCTTCGTCTGTCGCCTATTTTCTCGCTCTTGAGCTCCCCCTACAGCTTTGGGGTGGGCACTGCATGGTAAACATATCCAGAGTTGCATTGATCCACTTTAAAATGATAAAAGTGGAAGCTATTTCTCTGTCAGCACCATATATTGTGTCTTTTGTGGAGGAGGGGGGACTCTTCTCCTGGTCAGCCAGAATGAAGAGATGGCTACGTTATGAAGTGTCTGATTTCACCATCAAACTCTTCTTATGGTGACACTTAGACAGAAACAAACAGCTGGATAAATGAGGTCTGCATCCCTTGTTAATACATCTGAGCTTCTGTGTTCTACTGTATAGAGTTTATCAGTTACTTAAAGTACCAAAGTTAAGAATTAAAGTAGATTGAAATCATTGGAAACTCCATTGAATACCTCTAGGTGTTGCCTTTTAGGCTAGAGTCTTGGTTTATTTGGGTCCACAGTCTTTGCTCTGCTGAGAACCTTGTTCCTTGAATGTTATTTGTTGGAAAATGTTCAGCTCTCTCGGTTTAACTCTAGCTCTAGACCTTAAACATGGACCCATTTCAACCTCTCATTGTCTTTCTCCTGAGATAATGTTTTTGCTGTATATGTTATTAATTTTGTTTCCACAGACACAAAAAAGTAGAAAATTCAAATTCAACTCGATTCATAATGAAACTGGTGGTGACAGACATTCACGAGATGACCCAGACGTCCAAACACCAGATTATTATTTAAACACAGGACACATTTAAAACTTAATGCAGTTCTGGCAAGAAATACTTTACTCAAGTATGTTTCATGTTTCCGGTGGGACTAGTGTGACTGTAAATTATTCAGAGACTGAATCTCATGATTTCTATCCATTCTTTGTTTAATTTATTTATTTATTCATGTGAAATCATTTATTCATTTGTTTATTTATTATTCTGAATAATTTTTAAGGAAATTTAGACAATGGTTAAAAAAATACGTCAATGGAATCAAAATCTATTCATGTATAAAATATACTTTATAAATAGATTGTCATAACTTAGTCAGATTAGTTGCTGTGGTGAATAGTTACAGTATGTGGCAGGAAGCACCTCCTGAACCTCTTTGTTGCAGCTGATCTGAAGAAGCTTCTCAATCAATAAAGAGCATTTTATGTGGATTCCAAGGCTTGTAGGGCTGAAGTTATATCGTTATGAGGAGCAGGACAATGCTGGAAGACCAGAAACAACAACAAAATAATAGTTAGTAACTTAACTATTTTTAAAAACAGGTTCTTAAAGGAGCTATAACTGATATTATTTTAATCTTTTTTATAAAAAATGGTTTCTACACGGTATACTACTGTATGTGGTAAAAGGTGGAAGTCTATAAAAATGAATTACTCATTGATTGTGTATGTGCATCAGTCCAGGCCGTTTTAGCGAAAGCGTGATGTTCTCCTTCTGCCAATGGGGTTAACTTCCATAACTTCTGGATTCCGATCAGCTAGTTAGAGTGTTCCCTTAGGGAAGGGGAACTTACAATAAGTCCGACTTTCCCCTTTAACACATAATATACTGTGTAGAAACCATTTTTCTTAGTGTGGCAGGACGAAGGAATGCCCAGGGCTCGATTCCACAACCTCCCCAAAGCGATGTCCCTTTGGCTGACTGATCAGTGTGCATGGCTTTCACCGGGGATCAATCCCCGCCCGGACCCTCCGTCGTCCTGTAACATTCGAAAGATTAAAATAATATCAGGTGTAGCTCCTTTAATCACAAACATAAACTAACATCTAAAAACAGTTTGCATGAGAAGCGACTCATTTCAGCTGCAGATATTTTTGACGCCACTTGCTTAAGCTTTTGTCAGGCAAGTGCCATGTTTGATTACACTGGACATAAAAGGTCTCTACAAGCTTCCCCATGAAATCATAGAACAACATGGAGCTTCCCCAACCAATCAGAGATCAGGCTTCACCAAGATTGTCTGTTAACATGAAAAAACGTGCAACTTTAGAACTTGTTACTTTTAAAAAAGTAACAATCTTTTAAAGTTTTGCTATCTAAAGTAAAATGCTGAATTTCCAGTTTTTTCAAATATTGTCTGATTCTGTTATCCCAAGATAGCAAGCTTGTTTTTCTCGTAATTTAAAAGGATCACAAAACACACTATGATCTGTTGAGAAAAAAGAGGATTTTTCCAGAGCGGATACTGTAACAATATCTCAACTCAACTTTATTTGGAAAGCCCTTTAAAACAACCACAGCTGAAGTGCCATGCATAAATAAACTGAGCAACACAGGGGAATAAAACAGTTAACAGGGAAATAATTAATGAAATAATTGTTTATTGTTTTTACAGTAAACAACAATATGAAGAGCTAAACAAAGTGATCACTGTGTCTATACTTAATTATCGCTGTCACCACTATGTAAGTGTGCACCTTAGTAACCAGCAAAACAAAATATTTTTGAGTAAAAGAGTTTATGAAAACTTTGAAGTTGGCGCGTAATTCTAGTTTAATATAACTCTTCAAATATTACTGTTCTGCCTTAATTTGAAAAACAACAATGTTAAAAGTGTTAGAAAACCTCAAGAGAGCAACATAAAGATTTAATCAGCTGCCAGTTGTGTTTAGGATTACTGTGACGTGCAGCCAGAAGGATGTGTCATCTTGTTGCTTTTAAAATTTGTTTGAAAAACAACCCTGGAACCACAGAAACCCTCTTTCATCAAATCCCAGTGTAACCCCCGGATACACTCAAATTTAGCTGGTTTGACAAGAAGGATGCAAACATCGCTTGACTTCTCAATTCCACTTAGCTTGCTGATGGCTCCTGCATGATGATGACTCGCCTCAGAAGTGGAATGAGTTCAGTCCGCTAATTTCCATCTGTTAGCAGCTGCAGCATCATCATGTGAAAGTCCAGATCCAGCCCTTTTTTCTTTTTATTTTGCTTCCAAGCAGCTTGAATTTCTTCTAATCTTTAGAGACATCAAGTGCCAACTGTCAGGATTTCTGAAAAAAGTTTTTTATTTACACTTACTGTTATTTTCATACATTTTAAGTCAACCTTTTGTGTCTGACCATTTTCAAGGGAATGTCTACTTCACATTGACCCGTGAATCATGGAACTGTACAAAAGATGCCCAACTCAAGGAATGAGGCAGTGTTGTGTTTCCCAACAGGCAGTGTTGTGTATAACTATACAAATAACCCATTTAAAATGAGAACTTCTTGCACTTTGTTACTGGCAGCTGGTCACAAAGACATATGATTTGCTCCCATTTTTTAGTTGCATCTGTGGCGGGACAAAGGATCCCAGCCTCCTGCGTGAGAGTCATGAGTGCTGACATTAAGGTTAATCCTAAAGAGCAGGGTTTGGAGTGTGTCCTTGACCCTAAAGCCAAACATATCATGTTTGATACATTCAGACATTATGCATCAGCTTATGGTAAAACGTTGCTCATTATACAAGATGATACTTGTCTTGCATATCATGTAGCATAAGACTATACTATCATAAATCTCACATGTCAAACAGCAATAAAAGGTATTATAAAAGGCTGAAATAATTGCTTAATTTTTTTCCATATCTTCTAAAAGGGCCGAATAAAGACTAGAAAATGGGACTTTTCTCCCAGTCGTTTTTGGGTTTAAAGGGTTTAAACAAGAAACTGGACAAGTAGAGGAAAAAAAACAGGACTCCAGAACCATCCCAAGCAGATAAACAGGATCAAAAGTCATGTTTAATTCCACTAGGTTCATTATGTCTCCAGTTTTCAAACTTAGTTACTCTCTCCTTTTGTTCAGACAAAAAAAGGAAAGAATAAGTTTAAAAGTGATGGCCTGACGAATTAAGAAGAAAACATGCCAAGACCTGGCCAGAAGCATCTGGACCTTCAGGTCATCCATCCAAACGGTGGCAGTGCAGGGATAAAAGGCTGATTGTATCATCATCACCAAAACTAGCCGCTGTTTTCATGGTGCACATCTTTACAATGGCTTATCTAGAAGATTAGAAATTTGCTATGTGGAGGTGTTTATTTTTTCCCAGTTGGTGCAGCTGAAACGCCAAAGACCTGGTAATGATTTCACCTTCTCTCACCTGAATTACGTGACAATCGGAACTCACAATACTATAAGCCAAGAAACACTATAGAAGGTTGGGACAGTGAAGAAAAGATTAAGCTGCTCAGAGCAAATATTGACTTTTAAAAATGGTTAGGATTGGATAAGCTGTTTTTCTTTTTTTTTCTGCTCTCCTGACTATATAAGACTTGTGTCTCTTTGTATTTGAAGGAGTGTGGTGTGTATGAGCCTGCACTGATAATGGTAAGCTCAGTTTTTATTGTCTGGTAATGTTTACAGAGGATGACACAGTTATGTGTAAAGAACAGATATAAATAAGACTTGTGTCATGAAGACAGCATCTCCTTTGGGCCTGTTGCTATGTATACACTTGAAGGCGCCAACGCAGAGCAGCAGCTTCTGAAGGCATGCAAGGCGAGTTTTGTTCTATAGCACATTCCTGTACAAGAAAGTAGTCTTGAACTTGCTGACCTGAGGGAACCAGAAGATCCTGAATGTATAAACCACCATAAACCACTCAGTCAACAAAGTTAAAGGTGGAAGAAACCTGCAGCATCCAAAGTGACACACCTTATGTTTCCTTTGGAGAGTAAGTAGCCATTCATGCTTCAATGTTACGATTTAAGCATGTAATCAAGTCCAGAGTAATTGAATACGTGGTGAGCATGCTGAGGCATGAATGAGAGAAAAAAAGGAAACAGAAACAACAAATCAGATGGAAGGCAGGGAGAGGAGACATTGATGGGGGAAAAAAGGAAAAGAAAATTAGGTAAGCGTGAAAAGAAAAGGAAATAAAGTTGCAATCAAAGAAGAGAACAAGGCAGAATAGAAAGGAAGGGAAAAAGTGAGGAGCACAGAAAAGGCCAAATATGAAATAAAAGTAAGGAAGAGGAGGGTGAACAGGTGAATGGATGATATTCTGCCCTACATCTTCAGCTCTGTATTGTGGATAATGAAGAGGAGCGGGTAGGCGAATAGATCCTGTCACAGTCTGCAACACACAAGGACGCCGGCAGTGTGTGTCGATCTGTGTGCTTCTGAATGAGCTTGAACAGTTTAACACACAACACAGCTCTGCCATCATTATGGCATCGCTGATTCAGAGGAAAGCCCGTGTGTGTGCTTGTGACTGTATCTTATGTAGACAGGCTCAGCTCTCGGACCGCCGAGGTCCAGGTAATTATCTCCCAAACAAACTGCCAAGAACTAAAGTGTTCTCCTCCTTCCACAGTGGCTCAGACAGAAAGAGAGAATGAGGATCAAAGGGAGGCGAAGGAGGAGCTGACACGGGCTAAAGAGGTGTGCATGCGTTTTCTGATCTTCACACCTGGTGAAAGCATTTCTTCTTTCTCGAGCACTGCTTTGATAAAACTTTCATCATTCATTTCTTAGAAAAAACTAGCCTTGCTTATGCTTTGCAGCCAGGTATTGTGCATTCAGCAGTCACAGAACAAGTAAGCATGATCTCCGAGGCAAAAATAAGAGAATAAACAATGTGCTTACAAAGGAGTAGAACTGGAGCCTCAAAAAACCCTTTGAATTTCAGAAAATACACTCTCTTTGTAAAATAGAACTTTAAAGAAAATCTGCCTCTTAACTAGTCTTAAATAACTTCATCATGGTTTGCTGTGTTGGTATTGCACTGCTCTAAAGGTCCCACTGCAGCATTTCAGTCAGCTTCAGATCTGGACAACATCTTGAGTCCCTCTGTTGTAGGTTTGCTGCTGTGTTTGGACTCTTCATCCTGTTCCACAAGCCAGTTTCAACCAAGCTTTGGCTGTCAGACAGGATGCACCAAGTGCAAGAAGTATGTGAAACAAAAAGGAAAACTCCCTCTTGTGTTGTATAAGGTAGGATGAAAAGGCCACTTGTTCTTATCCCGGATTGTGTTGCGGGTTGGGGGCTATGAGAGACCCAGACCTCCCTCTCCCAAGCCACATCTTCAAGCTCCCCAGCAAGAATCCTGAGGCGTTCCCAGGCCATAGTCGTGGTTCCTCCGCTTCCTTGAGCCCTTTGTCCTGGTGGGGTCATGCCCAGGAAACCTCCCCAGGAGGACTTCCAGGAGATGCCCTAACCAGATGCCCAAACCAACCCATTAGTTCTACCCTAAGACCTAAGCGAGATCCCAGCCACCCTGCAGTGGTAAACTCATTTCAGCCACATGTATTCACAGCCTTGTTCTTTCAGTCGCTAGGATGGCTTGTGACCATGTGTGAATGTGTTGGACCAGTAAATCCGGAGCCTTGCCTTTTGTCTCAGCTCATTCTTGAGCACTACAGACTGATGCAGGGGCTGCATCGCTGCTGATGCTGCACTGAAACACTCTCCATTCTGATACAGTCATCTTTCTTCACCCTGGCATGCTTGAACTCCTCCAACATAACATAACTTTCATTATATACAAGTTCCATCAATACCTCAAAATATGTCTTTGACCTTGACTGACGCAACTCCCCACATGTGCTCTTCAATTTACGTCTTAATTCAACCCTTTCCTTACAAACAATAAATTGTTCCTTTTGTCTCTCTGTAGAGGCATAGTCTTGTTCTGAGGCAAAAAGTGGCTCCCGATGACTGCACATGTCAATACACCTGCATCTTTATAAGATAAAAGGTCCAAATGTTATAAAATCCACCCTTGTTGTTCAGTTTTCCTTTTTGTCTGACTTTTATTTGTCCTTTTTACTTTTGCATCCGTTTCCTTCTTGTTTCAGGTAACCATGTCTACCTTCCTCCTCCTCATTCCTCTGGTTCTATATCACCACAGAGGGAGCAGAGAAAGAGCTGGCCTCCATGGA
This sequence comes from Craterocephalus amniculus, assembly GCA_036024015.1. Taxonomy (NCBI): domain Eukaryota; kingdom Metazoa; phylum Chordata; class Actinopteri; order Atheriniformes; family Atherinidae; genus Craterocephalus; species Craterocephalus amniculus. Next base: position 5,907 of record JAVQJG010007186.1, on the reverse strand, counting down.
CGGAAAAGAGGCGCACTACACAGAATATTTATTGTCCGCTCAGCCAAATGCCAGCTTGCCTTTCTGTTCTCTGTTTCTCAATCCACCTCTTTTCCTTTCTCTCACAGTCTGTCTCTCAAGTGTTCCCAATGTGAGCTCTCCAACACACACAAAAACAGAATCACACACACATTTAGCTAGCCAGCCAGGAGCTTATACTGTTCACAATCTCCAAAAGAGCACTTAAAGCTCCTGTGAGACAAAGGAAAAAAGTGTGAAGGACAAAGACTCACACTGGGGGAAAAAAGGGAGCCAATCCATTACAGAAAACAGGATAAACAATGAAAAATAACACCAAATTATTCAAATGGGTTCTATTTTCTAATCATAAACATAATTTGAATCAAATTACTGATCACTTAAGGGTTATTTTGATAATTCTGTTCTAATGTAGTCTTGGCAGGAGAGATTGCTGCCTCTCAACAGGCATCAGAGCCAGCCAATCAGTCTCGTCCCAAAGTTTTATCTGTCAATATCCACTATTTCATTTTTGTAACATCTGCTACTGTACACTTGTAATGCTACAAGTCCCAGTAAGAGTGAATTTGACGTGTTTAGGAGAAATGAGCAGAGCAGTTAATCTTTTATAGACCTTCATGTATTTCTATTGTAACTGTAATACAGAATAATCGTCTGGCAATTAAATTCCCGCAACTAGATGGGAAAGAACGAACAGATGGCAGGTTCTTTTGTCCAGATCTGACACAAGACTGTTAAGCTCATCCAGTATCCACGAGAATGGAGATCTTAAGGGTCACAGCTGGAGAGTCTCACCAGTCTCCCAATGAAGAGGGAGAAATCCTGTCAGAGTGCAACACAAAGGGACTGTCATGAAGAAATAGAGGCAGTGATGCACATGATTCACCACAGAGTAATTGAGGAGAGACTACTTGGGGTCAAAAATATGCTCAGTTTCCTCCTTCTGTCGGTCAAATTTAAGCACATGCAAGTTAAGACATTTTTATGAGAATGATTAAAAACTTAGGTCTGCCAGTTTTGTCTGGGGAGTTTGGATTTTTCAAACTTGATTTAATTTTTAATCTATTCCCACATCCTAATTTGTTTGGTCCACCTTTTTAGTACCAGAGTAGACCCCCCTTTCCTTCAGATCTACCCTCATTCTTTGTGTCATAGATTCAACAAGGTAATGGAAACATTCCTTAGAGATTTTGCTCCATATTGACATGACAGCATCACACAGTTTCTGCACTTCCATGATGAGAATCTCAAGTTCCACCACAAAAGGGGATGTTTTAGATCAATCTGGTGACTGTGGAGCCCATGGAAGTACAGTGACCTCAGTGAAGTCTTATTATAAAAATAAGAGTGTAACAGCAAATGAGAGGACGGGTGAGAGAATGTCGCTTATTGGGTCAATATAATGAATTGCAGCAGGAGCTATGTGATGTCTTGCTAACCTGTTTAGGAATCATTGATGCTCACTACTTTTCAAGAAGTATTGCAGGTAAATTTGAGTGCACTACTTTTTTCCTTCTTGACATTTGGACACCTGTACAAAATGGCGTGAGCTCTATAGGTCACTGTGTAGGAACCGGGTGCTCACTCAGACTCAGCCAATCACTCACTCTCAAATCTCCTGTTCTGTCCTCCGATTTGCAGCATTACATTCCCTCAATCCAAACATGACAAAGGTCTCTGCAGCCACTCCTGCACCTCCACTTAAAGCCTGCAGGGGCTTTACACCTCTTTTTTGGCCGATTATGTTGAGAGTCTTCTTCTCAGGCTTTCAAGGGTGTTTGTAAAACCAAACATTTTAAACTAAAAACACAGGATAATATTCCAGTTCAAATCTACACATTTCACGCAATGAATAAATAATATTGTGCACTTTTTTACCCTGTCACATATACATAAAAGAACATCGAATAAGGTGTAAAAGAATAATGGCATTGCCAGAAAAGCAGGACTATTATGAATACAGAAAGAAGAAATCACAGTGATTTGGACTAGAAATGGTTATGTGTGGATCAGAGAGCAAGAAGGCTCAAATTAGGATTGGAAGGGAAAAAGATAAGAGGTCTGGGATATAGTGGACAGATATGGAAAAAGCTCATAAACCAGAAATAATACAAGACAGAGGCTTTTCCAAAAAAATGATTCTTAAAAAACTAAATGATGAATCAGAAGACTACGTATATGATGTAGATACAGAAATAGAAACATAATTATCCCTGGCACTGAGGCATGCAAGTACTTTAATGAACACCAATTTAATGAAAAAGTAGTGATGGATGGAAACCAGTCAATAATTTATTTCAACGGTTGAAGCCCTGATTGCAGTTCATCACAACTACAAGATTATTTGCAACAGATTTTGTGCAATGGCAGTAACAAACTCAGAGGAAAGATGAAGATGTGGATGAAGCTCAGGTACGTGGTTGGAGTTACATTATGTAAATAGAAAAAATAAAAGAGGTGGAGCAGTGGAACAGAAAGGGGAGGTTGTTCGCTGTATGACAGATTACAGCAGAAATATTAGATCACATAAAGCATTGGGTGCACAAAAAATAAATAAATAATGGCTTAAAAACGAGACATGGGATGAGGTGTGTGTATTCTGTACAATGGTAACTTAGTCTATTACACTTTTTTGGAAATATTTCTTGGTTTGATTAAAAACGGTAAAATAAAAAACATGAAATCAGAATGTAATGATGATTAATCTGCTGTGGCCCCAAGGATCAGTGTCCGGCCCAGCGACATCACCGGCCCATTAGGGACATTACAGCTACATCCATCTTCTATTTACAGTGGATGATTTTTTCTCTAAGTATTCAGCATTTAAAAGCAGAAGACAGAAGCAAAAGCAAGATGCTGCGGATCAGTGAACGAGTCAGCACAGGTCAGCAAAGGTGCAACACCCCCTCCCTCACACCAAGAAGCACTCTGAGGCTTGTTAAAGGTAATATTTATTTATCTGCTGAATCATCTAAAGCTTTATTCTTGAGGGATTAGTATTCCTTGGGGATCTCAAGCAGGGTAAACTGTCCCAAACATAGATCGTTCCCAGAAAGAAAAGTCCCATACATCTCTTTCCCATCATCACACTGTGAGTTATTGCACTTCTGTATTGCCAGCAACTACTCAGATGGTGTTTCCACCTCTTTTCTTTGTTAATTTTTCTTTTGTCTTCATTCTAGTCAACAAGCTGTAAAACTTCCCGCTGTCTCTCCCTGCAGAGGTGACTCTTAAAGAGCCTGCCTTCATGCATGAAGAGGGAATAAGGGATCCCTCGTTCTGCCTCTGTGAAAACAAAGGAGTAAACAGAGAGCACACAAGTGGAGAAATAATAAGGAGAGCCACGGGCACGCTGAACCTGAGACAAAGCAAACAGGAAACTTGCAAAGACACATCACCGGAGAAGAGATACCAAACACAAATGCACTCAATTAGAAAAATGTTATGGACATTTATAACTGAAGAATTAAATGAAATTAGTCATTAATGTAAATGTCTTTTGAGCTTAGTCTAAATTTATATTTAGCAGTCGCATCATCAGGTACCTGTTCAATTAAACCCACATATCTAGTCATGTAGAGATGGGGAAGATGATTTGCTGAAGTTCAAACTGAGAATCAGATTGAGGAAGACGGGGATTTAAGTGGCTTTGTACATTAAATGTTTGTTAGTCTGAGGATTTCTGAAACTGCTGATCTATTGGGATTTTCACACAGAACCATCTCTAAGGTTTGCAGAGAATGGTCTTAAGAAGAGAAAATATCCAGTGAGCAGCGGCTGTCTGGACCAAAGCGTGTTGTTGATGTCAGATGAAAGTGGGAAGCCTACAAGAAGTCAAATAAGCACTGGCTCCAGCCAAGATGTGCAGAAATCTCTGAACAACACCTCCAACCGTGAAGTAGCTACAGAAGCAGAATACCACAAAAGGTGCCACTCCTGGAACATGAAGAACAGGGAACTGAGGCCACAATTCACCAATTCAGACAGACTCACTTGAATGTTGTCTGGTGTGATGAGTCTCCGTTTCAGCTCCACATTTAGATGTTAGACTCAGAATCTGTTAAAACCGTCATGAAAGCATGGATCCATCCTGTCTTGCATCAACACCTGGGGCTGCTAGTGGTTTAATGATGGTTGGGTGGGATTTCTAAAACTCTTTGGGCCCCTGGTGCCAACATGGCATGGTATTGCTGCTGACCATGTCCATCCTTTTATGAGCACAGTGGTTCTGGTGCTACTTCCAGCAGAATGATGCTCCATGTCACACAGCTCAGAGCATCTCCAAATGACATTGTACTCCAGTGGCCTCCACAGTCACCAGGGTGCTAATTTTTAAAGCTTGCTTACGCACAAAACGTGGCGTGAGTGACTTTCTACGGAAAGTTTCTGATTTATAAAAACTAACTTGACGGGAGAATGTGCGTACCGGTAGTAAACTCTGAACCTTGCGCACAAACATTTTGGAGACAGGGAAACTGGCGGTGCCGCTGGTGAGATGATGAACTTCAGCTACATTCCATAAGCACTCATTTAAGAATTTCAGCGCAGTATGGTCATACATTTTTATATTGTAAAGCAAAGGCCCTCATTTGTTTACAGAAGCCTAATTGTAACAAGGTGTGTAACCAAGTGCAGCATAACTGAGTAAACATAAATAGAATAATGACACTCCTGCATAATTCTTCAAAATGGATGCTCTGGGCTCTTCTTGAAGATTACACCGATGGCAGGATCAGGATGGAGAGAGTATTTAGAGACCATTAAGTCTTCCTGGCCAACGATGCTTAATAGCTGATATGCCGATTTACATTTCTAGAGCAGTGCTCCCAAATCTATGTGCCGAGTTGGGCGCAGTGTTGCAAACGTGATGCTAACAATCTTGTTCCTCCTTTGTTTAGGGAAAATCCATCAGCCTTAAAATAGTGCCTACGGTCCCAAAAAAAGCTGAAATTATCAATAAAATGGACGGAGTATGTTTGACATACAGCTGACAGAAATGTGTTCAGAGAAAAGAGCCGACTGAACTTCTCTGCTCCTCTGATTGGAAGGAGTTGACCACTGATGAATATCTGGTGTCCCATGCAGCTGATTAAATCCAAGAGTTCAGTGAAATCCCGTTTCAGCACCTCACTTTGTTGTTTAATTATATCGTTTGCACCGATATGAAGAATCACATTCTCCACAGTCGGGTTTGCAGCCAAAATCTGTGTGATCCTGTCGGTCACGTCTGACACCATCTCTTTTGGAAAGTACAGCACCTTCGTACGTTTCCCACAGAAATCCCTCACATCTTTCAGACCAAGGTCACCAACAATCAGATTCTGGGGGTCAGCTGCTTGTGCACCCCTCTTTCTTTCTGACTTGTTTTTCCCTCTGGTGTCGGAGGTGATTTCATCCTGGCTGTCAGGTGTGGATCCAGAATCCTGCAGCAGTGGAGCAAACCTGTTCTGTAGCTCAATGTGTGGTTGAGGTGGGGGCTTGTTGCTAGATTGAACCATTGATTTAGCGTGTCTCATGGTAGGCATGTTCTACCTGCACTAAAGGAAAAAGAGTAGGCCTTTTGAAGAAACGATAGCAATAAAAGACAGGTGTCAACACATTTAAGTAGCATATTGCATGGCTGTGAGGTTTTAGGCCTGAAAGCAGGCATAAAATCTCCCAGACACATCCGCTGATCGTTCAGATGAAGAGATGTTTCTGTGACCAAGTAGCCAGGACGCATGTTCACAGCGACAGGACCCTCAGCTGTAGCATCATCATAACTGTGGGAGCCTATTCCACTGATTGACAAGATCAGTTTGCCAGCCTGACTGCTGCAAACAACACCGCCTCTCCCGTGCGTAATGCTCCAAATAGAGACACCGCATGCGCTGCTGGAGTATTCCAAAT
>JAVQJG010007177.1:0-17765 GCA_036024015.1 Craterocephalus amniculus | reverse complement strand
GTGGCCTCACAGTGAGAAGGCCGCCGGATCGAGTCCCAAGTCGGTCGGAGCCAGATTCCGTGTATGCGTGGGTTCTCACCGGGTACTCCGGCTTCCTCCCACTGTCAAAAGACATGCATGTTAGGTTAACTGGGCACTCTAAATTCTCCCTAGGAGTGAGTGTGTGTGTGTGAGTGGTTGTCTGTCTCTCCATGTCGGCCCTGCGACAGACTGGCGACCTGTCCAGGGTGTTCAGAAAATGGATGGATGGATGGATAAATATCCGGTTTGAAATAAAATAAAAAAAGATTCAACATCCAAGTTTACTATATACAAATTACTTGTACTGATCACTCAGTCTCTATGGGGAGCCGTTAGTAGACAGAGTGGCTGCAGTATCAGCGATATAAACACTTTTGCATGCAGTGTAAAAGAGGTAAAATATCTGGAAACAAGTAATCACAATCTGACCGATCAAACCGAGTACTTCTGTGTGCTGTGTTCGTGTAGCCAGGGTGCACATCAGGCCCTGAAGCAGCGGTAGTTTCCTGACACATGAGTATAAATCCAGACAACAACCAAACACTGGTTGTTTGACCGTGTTCTGTGGGACTTTGCACATGCAGAATTATAGTCCAGATCAACCTGAACTGTCCAAAAGTCTAAACCAAACTACTTTTATGAAAACCACCTTTATCAACCAAAGACATTAACACAAGGGTAATTCTTCTATTCAGTAACATGTTATAACAATGACAGGTCTTGATTGAGTAAACCAGCTCAAATTTAGGTATAAAAAGCTGAATTCAGTTCTAAGTTCCACTTCTTTTTCAAAATGGTTTAAATAGAGACCTAACATTTATCTTCAACAACTGGTCATGTAAACTTTATCCCATCTGAAGTATCTCTGACGTCTTACCCGTTTGCTGTCTTGCTTTCTCCATGGAGTGAACAGTCTGGTGGTCTGGTCTGAGCTCACACTAAGAATGAACTCGCCCTCGGGATCCCAGCTCAGGTCTTGGACTGCATTGAAGTGACCTGATATAATGACTCCTGGTCTCCACTCTCCCTGAATAAAAAACATTGTAATCATTACAATTCAATAGTTACAAGTATCTAAACATTGATCACTGGTGCTTAAAGGTGAGCTCCATATCGGACGTTATGACTGCAGTGGTCCACTGTATTGTATGAGCAACAGACGAGTGGATCTCCCCTGCAACATCTGAATTAGCCGGCATAAATTCAAAATTTTTACTGTTTATTTGGAGGTAAACAAAACCTCATCAAATTTCATATAAATTAAATATCACATTTTTTTTGGCTTTTTGTTAGTCTGTTTGCTGGATTATGCAGACGTTTTCATGAGCATTGGAAAAATGTCCCAATTATTTTCCCCTTTTTTTACGTTTCAGCCACACCTATTTCCCAATTATCCTCTTTCTGTAAATCATTTTATAGTTGAAGAGTAGATGGTGTTAGAATATAATTCAAGCAAATAACTTCTGATGTTTTTGCCTTTGTCTTATCTGGTAATATCACTGAAAGCCCCAAACCCCTTCTTGATAAAATGACAGAAAAAAGTAAATAATGGATAATAATAACAGAGTAAATTACATGCAGATTACTTTGATTTAAATTTAAGGTAATAGTGACCATCAATCGCACCTCTTTGTCTTGGTCCTTGCACCAGAGATGCAGTGCTCCATGAAAAGCATGAGCCACAATCATGGAGCCATCTGGACTCATCTGGCAACCATAAAAGCCCAGAGTGTTGCCACCCACCTCCCCTACACGCACCTGTCGTTAAGAAAAAGAAAACCATGTCACTGGGACCATCCTCACTTATCAGACTTTTAAACACCTTTGTACGTTACAGATAAATCTGGTTGATGAGGACAGTTTCATTCTGGGTCAGCCCCTTACTAGCTGCAGGGAAAAACATTCAATGTTCATCAATGTTCACCAGTTTGCTTCATATGGACAAATGGCATCTTCCCAGTAGACATAATCCAATTAAGTTCAGCTCTTTTTTGGAAATTTGAGTACAACTGCCCTCATCCTACATGCAACCACGCTCATCTATTTTTTCAAATACCTTTGTTTTGAATAACATTATGCGCTGACATTTACAGAACACAAGTGAGAACAAAACTCATCAAATCGGTTTTCTGTCTCTCTCCAAGACTCGCTATGTAAGAGAGTCCATAATGGCAGAAAGGAGAGAGGAGAGAGAGGAAAAGAAACAGAAGATTAGGCTGACAATTCAGATAAGAAATCAAGTTGAATGGCTCCTATTAGAGTCAAATAAATTCTGTTTTTGGTTTGTCCCCAAACAAAAACACAATTGTCTAACTTCAATGAAAGCACTTGCAGCGCAGCATATTACATTACGCAAATTACCATGAAAGATGTAAGAGCTTTAGAATGCTGACAGAGTTACACAAATTGCATCTGGATGAGTCTTTGACCGCTGTGACACGTTCACAGAAACTGTGCAACCATCCACTGGGTCCAAACTTCCACTGACAGAATTTCATCTACAAGCCACAGTAATCATGGCATTTCAGGTCAGAACAATGCCAGAAAAGAAAAACGAATCCTTAAGGATTCCAAACACCTGTCTAGCCATGGGTTTTTTGCTTTTGAGCATTAAGACAGATCTTGATTACAACTAAACCAGAACATTATGCAGTTATAACACAAACCAAAAACCATCTCTTTAGTTCCTGAAATATAAAAAACTAATTAGAATCTGTAGTCAGCTGTCCATTTTAAATTAATACCCATAGCAAACAGAAATTACAAACTACAATAAAAGAAAAAAGATAATATGAAAATTTCACCAAATTGCTTGCATCACCAGTAGGATTTAACAGAGGATTATACAAGTAGACAGAAATAACTAGAAAGAGTGTGGAAATAAATCAAAATGCTTAGAATAGAAAAAATAACAATAAAACAACACAAGTTTGGTTTGGAAAAAGGAAAAAGAATTCGCCTCATCCTACAAATATGACATACTGCAAAACAGCAAGACTTTCAGAAGGAATTAAAATCTATTATCAGCCTTGTTGGGCCCTGAGGCCTCTGAGGCAAATTGGGCCCAAAGGGAAGATCTATTCAAGTCGATGGGAGCTGCAGCAACACAAGAGACTGCTGCTCTGTTTCCTCTGCTGCACCCTGAATCCAGACAAATCTGGAAAATATCTCTTTAATCTTTAATTAGCTTGCACCTCAAATCATATGTGCATTGGCTATGAGAAAACACTAGTGGTGCTTCCTGATTAAAATCAGGTGAGTTATCCAGCTCAGCTTGTTATTTCTTCTGAAAACAAGAAGTGAGAGGATGTTAAGCTGCTGAAACAATATCCGATAATGTTTGTGTACCAAACATTTGCAAAGAAAAGAACCTGAAAAGCAGTGATATAGACATGCTTTTACTCAGGATTTCACATTATTCAAACCATGCAGAGGAGGGGAGAAGACAGAAAGGGGAGGAGAGACAGGAAGAGGCATAGATGGTGAGATTGAGAGAGGATGAGATGCAACATTAAGCAGATTGATTTTAAAATTCTGCACACAAGAGTCGGCCGTAAATCATGCAAAAACTCACAGAGGCAAAAAGCTGTCATCTATCTTGTTTACGAGAGGATGAACACTATGGATGCAAGGCATGCCTTATCGACTGGACAGTGGGGGGATTGGGCAGGAATAAAACAAGGACAGCTGAGACAGGAAGGCATAGATCATTCCTGAAGAGAGAAGAAGGGTGACGGACATTGTAAGAGCTTAGCCAAGCTGAGAAAGACCCATACAGCGTGGAGCACAGGTTTTCAAATCAACCTCTCAGGCTTTTATCCCAGCTGACACAGACGGCGAGGCTTTCATGTACGCTCATCTGCATCTGCAGAGCAGCTAGAAAACAGACCTGTGGGGTAGGTTCCTCTAAAACAAGTACTGCAAGGTTAGTTGGAAATGTTTGCCAAATAATAGCAAAAAAGTGGAAAAAAATTAATGTTTCATTAAGACAATTTAGGAGATCTTTGAATTCATGTCATGATAAATAAAAATACCGTTATTACAGGTTTCAGTTCCTGTTTCTCACAGTCAGAATCCAAACATTTTCTATTTCAATTTAACAAAAAGAAAATCGGCCAAGAATGAGGGCACATTTTACCTTTATGTTATAATCAAACGACATGTTACGACATGTTAATCGTTTTCACATTTTATTATCGCAATTATTTACCCATTCTGGACCTGAAGACTTCTCTTGATCTTTAAGAGTGATACACCAAGGTCTGGAAATAGGTTATCTCTCAAACACACACACACAAACTAATAATCCCTCATGGCGCTGCGGTGGCCCGCTGTGGTCAGTCAGAGACATTAATTGCCAGTGTGTCTTGTTAGTGAGATGTGCTTTACGCAGCGGTAGGCCCCGACCACCCTGCTGCTAACCCAGCTCTCCATTAAATCGCACCAATTACACTAATCAGCGTGGCGATGTGGAGCATTTCTTTGTAAAAAATCTGCTAATTAAGGCACACGTGGCTGGTCATTTAGCACTGCTGAATCTGCCCCCCCTCGCCCCAAAAAATCTGATAGCCGGTCAGGCCAATTCAGGTGGCAAAAAACACTACAGAAAAAAAAAAAAAAAAAGGAGGTCCAAGACCCTTCAATCCGAATTTGTACAGCTACGGACAAAATATAAAAATAAACTAATTCACTGAGGTTTTCATTGTTGAATGTGGGTGTTTGTGTGTTTGAGATGGAGCTTCAGAGGTTGAGCTTCCTTTGTAAGCAGGGAACCTGTCAGTTCAAAGGCTTTGGCTCTCAAATAGGAATAGAAGGATAGAAAGGAGACTCATAGGCCATGCACTTTCACAATCAATAAAAAAGGTTACTCCAGGTATGGCGGTTATCTATTTATTCCTTTTTTGGCATCAAGGGAAAAATCTAAGTCTGTGAGGAAAATATTTTCTGCTCCGGACTTGGAACCCCATCGCCGATTCTTTTTTTTTCCTTCACACTCACCCCTTCAGTTAATAATATTGAAAAGAGTATGTGACATCAGCAGTGGCTTCAGGCTCCAATCATCCCTCCTTTGTTAGAGAGGCGACTCCAAACTTTCACGGTCTCTCCTTTCTCTGGTCTTTGTTGCTTGTCGCAGTGGATGTGAATGATGAGATCAAAGGTGTGAAAATGTAACTGATCAAGCATAGAATCTCTCTCATCTCTCTCATGGGTGAGCCATTCTGTGGATTGTGTGTGTACGTTCAACAGCATCTTCATGTCGGAGCATGTCTTTTTCAGATTTTTTTTTTTTTTAGTGCAGTAAGTGTTTCTGTGTGGCCCTGAACCACCAGAGAATGTAGCAGATGTATTGAGGAACCCCCCCTAAAAAAAAAAAAAAGATGTTTTGACCAGATGGGCAGAGAGCTGCTTCCTCCGTTGTTAAATTTAGCCCCACTCTGGCACAACGGCAGCTGCTGGGAGCTCAAACAGGCGAGGTGGAGCAGAGAGGATGGAGAAAGGGACAGAGTAATGTAAGAGAAAAGGTGGTAGGTAGTTGAAGGCAGAAAATGATGACAGGTGAGTTGGGGAGGGGTTGAAAAATAAGCAGAAAAGGTGAAGCAGAAGCTTGGGCATGTCTTCCACCAGCCTCTCCATCTCCTGTCGGATGTGCTGGGGAACAGGCTGTAAAAAACAGGGGGTTGGGTGCGGTTGAGTGATGGAGTGAAAGATGGAGGAGGACAACATCGGCTTGTCTAAACTCAGTGGTGCACCAGGCTCAGCGTCTCTTCATCACTGTCTATCACTTCTATTCCTGACATCTCAATGTCAGGGAGAGTGGAAACTGACACGGGGGCACTGACAGCAGGAGAGGGGATCATGGGTGGAAGGCTGAACCTTCAGATCATGTCAAGAGCTACTGAAAGGAAAGATGGCAGAAATATAGTGTGGCAACGGCTCGTAATGTGTGGATGACTGTGCAAAATCTGCGATGACTGTAGAGTGATATATTCCACGAGTGTGTGTGTGTCAGTGTTTGAACGCCCTCCCAGTATCCATGCAAACACTGACCTGTTCTACCCAGACACCAGATCCCTCTTCAGGAGCCCAGAGGATCATAGTTTTGTCCATAGATGCTGAAAGTAAACTGAGTGGCTGTTGCAGCTGGCCATCTGCAGGGGGAGACAACAAGGTATTCATATATGCAAACCAGACCACGCACAGCAACCAATGCTCAACAACTATTAGGCCAGTGTATTTATCCGTTTCAGTAGAGGAAAAAAAATAAAACAAATGGTTAAATTGTAGCTTAAAATCTAGTCAGGATTTTTTTTTGTTTGTTTGTTTGCTTATTTGTTTTTCTCATGCAGCATTTTGTAATTCCTCAAACCAGCTTTTATGAATAAAATCCAGCCTTGCAAAAAAGGGAAGGAAAAAACCCATAAAGTAATCTTTGCTGTGGTTAACAGGTTTTTGCCACCTGCATACAGAGATAACTGCAGGCAAAAGCGCTTCCCATGCAAAGACAAACTGCAGGGGAAATGCAATAAAAAGGGATTTCTGAAAAACATCCTTTGGTTGGATGTGGGCTGCTAAATAAAAAAATACATCATAATCTAGCATGACTTTACACTAACAATGTTGGGAAAAGATTGGGGAAAAAAATTAAAGGACATTTTTACTTAGAATTGTGCAGCAAAATCTAAAGATCGAGGCTGAAACTGTTGTTAATGATGTAATTATTCAAACTAAAATGAGCTTTCACAGCTATTAAGTCAAGAACATCTAAAAACTGTCTTCCTAATCTACTTCAGACTGTCAATTTCTCTTCTTGTATCTCTGTAAGCAATGGCACAGAACAACAAAAAATGATATGGTGTCTTTTGATCAAGAGGAGTTAATCTATCTGTGAAAGTCAAAATAATGGAAATGCTGGGGGGATGTAATTTCTGTCTCTAAAAGAAGATGCTTTTTGTGTTATTTTTCATAAACAGTGCAGAGATTATGAAAACAACCTGCTGGCAATTTCATAAAAAAGAGTGTGAAATTTAAGTCAGTCCTTAAAATGCGCATCATTGGTGACTGATCATCTCACTAGATTTCAGATTAAAGTACCTTTATAGACAGGAGGCTGCCAGTGCACTCCATAAACCCAGTTCTCGTGGCCTGCCAGGACTGTTTCCAGGGACACAGCAAAGACGGAGGACACTTCTGTGGCAAAAAGGAGACCAAATTACAAGCGTTAGAATATTCATTCAACAATTAACGGGCAAAAAGTAGATGACGCAATTGGAATATAATTTGTTAAACGTATGAATATATGTGTTGCATGGAAAAAGATAATTGGACACCCTCAAACTTTATGAAAGTCTGTTAACATGTAAGAACAAAAAAAGCATAGCTCTTCATGTAGTTAATTAACGCTTCTTTACAGTCATGCCTGGCTGGAGAGCTCACCTCTATCCTTCACTTCAAAAATGTCCTCTTTCATTCTGATGATGGTGTGATCGTCCTCTGTGCAGGCATCTGTGCCAGACTTGGCACAAAGCCTCCACACTCTGATGAGAGAGTCCTGGGAGCAGCTGGCTAATAACAGTTCCCCACCTAAAAGAGCCACAGAGATACCCTGAAAGCCTTCACCACAGAGGTCATCTTTTAGTTGCTGTCTTTGTATTGATGGCAGATGCTGAGCAGTGTAGAGTTCTTATTCATCAGTCCCACAGGTGTCTGTTATTGTTGAACATTTTCGAACACTTATGGTTACAGAATATCTCCACTTACTTACACGTTTATCTTGAATCTATTCATTCAGGAAAAGAGACTATACATGAAGGTACAGATTCATTTCACAGTCTCCACAGCTTTTATTCAGTTTTTACTTTCCATATTCTTTCTTTAGGCAGTAGCACACATTTTACTCTGTCTACATGCTTAAAGCTCTTTAGCTTTTGTTCACTTGTCCGGCTGAATTTAAAGAGACTGAAGGCTGGGGCACTGACTCATGCCTCAACCTTTTATTGGATAATCTCTTGCGCCACATTCCAGCTCACCGTGAGTGAGTACAACTGAGCAGCTTCAACGTAACCACGACATCCTTTGGTTAATCAAAGAAGAAACTTTACAGTAAACTTCAGTCATGTAACACGAATGGAAACTCAAAGCATCTTAGCATTCAGCTGGACCGTTCAGAGCTGAGTCCTTAATTTCCCTGGTCAATAATGTCCATTACAGCCTCAGCTAGCATGTCTGTAAACATTCAGTTCCTGTTTTATCAGAGATCTGTTAGAATTATAATCAAGGCTGTGACAGGATGGCTCCCGACTGTGATGTAGCCAGTTAGACAGCAGGAGTACAGGCCAAATATACAAAGACAGGTGGTAAACAAACCACATGCAATTATTCCTGAGTGTCCCTGTCTTTCACATTATGTGTGCCAGTTGATTTCAGCGGCCACCGGTCCACTTTTCTCTCTGCCAAAATAAACAGACATAAAAACCCTTCGGTTGCTGCCTCCCTAAGGCTTTCTGAGTCTTGAGAGAGGGTAGAGGCAGGCTATTATATTATATCAATCATGGTGTAGTGACACTTTATGTGACAACAACGATTTGTTTGGGTTTTTGCCTAAAACTCAGTGAAAGCAGCGTGTACTGCTGAATGTCAGAATAATGTTCATGCATTAGTAATTTACAACTTAACCTATACATTGGCATCAAATTAAAATTTAACATGAAATAATGTTTTATTAATCAGGACATTTTAAACATCTCGGTATCTTAGGATGGACCTTCAAAGAGTGTTTTCAGGAAGCTGGGAACCGTCAGTGCATCAAGCGTGAACCCCAATCTATTAAAACTGGGATTTTCCATCCAGCCAGTCATTTAAAAATCATTTGTATAAGCTGTTGTATCCATGGGAATTCCTAGTGTAAACAAATCTCTTTGCACAAGTGTAGTACGGCAGCATGGAGGTTCATAGACTGCAAGTAAGGGATAGGCATACGATTCAATTGTCTTAATCGATTATCAGGAGAATTAATCAAATATTGATTAATCATTGATATTTCTAAATTAAAATTCAAAATTTATAGCCTACATTTAAATGAATATGAACACACCTAGTGTGTTTCCTTATTTAGCTTGTTATTACAAGATTAATGACTCTTATGGCAGTTAAATAAGATTCATTCAATGGTTACACTGGAAAATATGGGCTTACATACAACTTCAGCACCAGTCGGAAGATGCATTACATTAATTGATTTAAAAATAATTTAATCGATTAAAATCTTTATGATCGATTAATCGAACAATTATGCCTATCCCTATGTAAATAGTAAACAAATTCTATGGCCGTTCTCTCTTTCTTAATTTTCTGTTATTATTGTTTGTCTTTAAAAGTTTCATCATATTCAGACTGTTCTTGATTGAAAAGTAGGCCACAAAATACAGTGAAACCAAACTAAGTTGTTTTTCAAAAATGCTTTGGATACATTATTGGAACACTCAATCGGCCATAATGGACTATTCTAACAGGGGCATCTAATGAATGTGCTCCATTCATTAGATGCCCCTGTTAGAATCCATTATGCAGACAAGCTTTTCAATAACACATATAATAACACAAAGCATTTCCAGACTTTCACAATATGCACAACATACCGAAACAGCTTCACCCACCTGTAGATGCCCATTCCACTCCACGAACCCAATCTTCATGTCCTTGCAGTGACAAGGCTTTCTGCAGCTGTTGTGGAGAAATTCAAGAATCAGTAGCTGCCCTCAAATCCTATCAACTGAAATCAAAGAGTTGGTAGACGACACGTTAAAAAGCTGCTCCTGAATGAGTTCTCATTCGCACTTACTTGTCCTTTGGAGTGCACGTAAAGATGAACCCGAGAGTCATCACCTCCACAGGCCAGTATGGGAACTGTGAGAAAAACAAATAGACTGTATATATTTATGTCAGCAACTAGGTGTTATAGCCAGAAGGTGGAGGGAAGGATGATGCACAGCATCAAACATGCAAAAGACAAGTAAAACAGACTGCTGAAATGACATAAAACACTTCAAAAGCTGACTGAATATGACATTACAGATTGCAGACGCTAGAGCAGCAGTGTAAACTCAGGATGACTTGAGAGGAAACATGTTTGTGTGAAACGTGTGCAACTTCCAGCATGTCAATGCAAGAGTAGTTTTACTCTTACCTCCGGTGCCGGGCAACAGTGTCAGGGAAACGTCCATCATAAAACCGCTGCCAAATGATACGACGTGGACGCACTCAGCTGAGAAGCACACATGAAAATAGAATTAACTAACTAAACGGTTATCCATACACACATAACAGATTTTATGCTGAATACGTGGGCCCCATGTGAGAAGGATTTTCCAAAAATATACTCAAAGCAAATCGTATTTCAAGCTGCCATAGAATTTATGAAGCCACCACTCTAATACACACATTTTGTTCTGAAATATAATCTAAGACCGTGTCTAAACCAGATGCTGATGGGAGATCAGATACTAAGGGTTATAAAATATGATAAAATGAACATAACTGTAGTTATTCTGTTGACTTTCTGTTGAGGATTTTTTTAGACAGAATGAACAGTCAGTACAGATGAGGTATGATCAACTATAATCAATTCTGCAGCAAACTAGCAAAATGCTCCAGAAACAGGTTCTAAGTTTGTTAATTGTTAATTTTCTGTTTCTTTCAGAAAGAGATATAATTTAAATCGGTTGCCATGGTAAATCATTTTATGACTCAAATTACCAAATGGCTTGTGTTCTTAAACAAACTAACTTTCTCCCACTGAGTCAGAAACAGTTTACAGACACACCTAAGCAACTCACAGGACACAGGTTTGAGCTGATCAAACAGCCGGAACATTAAGTGGCCAAGTTTTATGTTTTTTTTAGAAAGATATTAGTGGAGACGTTTCAAAACTGGTTTCCTTTGTGGCTCTTGTATCAGTTCCCAACGTTAAGACTTTGAAAAGGGGAGCGTTTATGATTGCTCTCCTTTGTCATTAGTGTAAGGTAGACTAATCATCAGCTTAAATTCAAATTCATACACAGGTCTTTATAGCGCCGTTACTCGTGGGCATTAAAGCAGCAACAGAAACATTTAATCACCACTCTAATAGCACTTCTGATTTAAACACTCAAGGGGAATTGTTGGGTTTCTGTGTTCAGAGAAGCCTGAGTTTACATTTGTGGTAAACTGTGGCTATTAAACAATATTTTGTTTAATTGAAATGAGAGATCTTTTAATTCCAAATCATAAAAATTATTACATTATTATTATTAATGAGTGGGACTATGCCTCATGAGAGTTTGATCCATATGTTGACCTGCAGCTGATGTCACCAACAATTTATCTCACCCCATCAACTGACTAAATGTATTTAAGGGAAAACATAATGTATGCAGAAACTATCTGTTTTTTACCTTTGTGAGGGAGGAGGACTGTTATAATGTGCTTCAAATAATATCCAGGGATCTCCTTGTTTTTTATATGAAAGATACAAATTAATTGTAATAAACCATCAATTATTTAATGGATAATGGAAAAATAGTACTTGAATTCTCTGGATGAGTTTTTAAGTTATCTCCATATGACCTTAATTTGAGTTGATAAAACTAACTGATCAAACTAAGACCCCGTCTCGAGGTTTATTTATCAGGTAAGTTTGTTGAATCTGCTCTTAAAATGGTTTTTTAAAAAAGAAATATTGTGCAGTTAACCACAATAGCTTCTGACTTTGTGCTTCTAAAAAACTAAACGCTCACAAGAAAAAAAAAAGAAGATTGACCCTTGTACTGCTTAATGTTGCTTCTGTTTAAAGTAGCAACAGTTGATGAGGCGAGTTTTGTTTGAGGTATATCTAATGGAGATGGTTGAGAATGACTACAACAATGCTATTAACAAATGACTCTGTCTCCTTTTTTTAAGTCTCTTACCTTCTTTAGTACTGCTGCAAAGCCACAATCTAACTGTGGAATCTGATGAAGATGTGGCCACCAGGATCTTTGAGTCATCTGTGTAGATTGCATCCACAGCACAGATAGGACCAGTGTGGCCCTTACACTCCACTGACTGGATGAACTGGGGACAGCACAATGTTGTTATTCATTCTATTCAGATAGCAAAGCAAAACATACACCATCTCAAGTTATTTCAGTGATATGCTAAGTATTTGGGAGAGACATCCAACAATTATTTAAGTACTTGCTTAAGAACTCTTTTGTGAAAAACGTCAGACATAGTATCTGATGTAGTAAGTGGTTACCTTCCCATTTTGAGCTTCCCAGAGGATGAGCTGATTCTCTGAGCCTCCTGACACAAGATGACACTCTGGAGCTGTGACAACAATGCGAAAGTTATCACACTTTGGCTTACTTGGTAAAATCTACATTCACCAGCATGCAATGTGTTGAACTACAGTTTTTGTAGTTACGTAACAGTGGTTAGGAGACTTTAAGTACCATGGCCCCATCAACCATCTGTGCACAACAGCAGAAGAGTCCAGAAGCCTATCTCAAAGGACTGAAAGAGGGTTTTTGCAGAACTGTAGCAGAAGCAAAACAATGCACATGGTTTTGAAGATGTGCGTACTAGCGCAGGACTGTAATTGTTGGGTGTCTTTGTGTATTGCAAGCATGGGAGGAAATATTTATTGATTCGACGGATCCAATGGATCTCAAAGTTCTAAATTCTTATTCTATGTTTCAAGTAAACGTTAATATTTCGTCTCAGAAAGTCAAAGTTTTATCATTAGTTGGCAAAGAAACACAAACCCATCAGAAAATAGATGAAAACCAAATGAAAAGGATTCAGAATTACATAAGAGAGATGCAAAAACCCTCATTAAGCAGCAAACACTGAGTGACAAATAAGTAAAAAAAATAAAAAGAGAAGAAAAGAAAAAAATACCAAATTATTATAAACAGAAGTTGTTTATATAATGTAATCATTCTGCAGGAAGGTAGTGACAGCACCAGTGAGAGGCAAAATAACTATAAATAAACAAAAACAAGCTTAGAGTTGTGTTGCTGAAATCAGAATGACCAGCAAACATAAACTGACTGAAGCAAAGCAAATTAGGACAAACTGCCACAAAATACTCCAAATTAACACAAAGAAGATCAAAACACATCTGTCATGGGAGGAAGGAATGGTCTTTTACATTCCCTTCATTATGAAGCTGGATAGATAACATGATGATTGGATAGATAACAAAAAAGTTGTAATGACATCTAGAAGGCAAGAGGTGTTACTTTAGTTTAATAGCAATTTAAGTCTGATAAATATGATATAAAATGTCTCACTTGTCACAGAAGTGCTACTGTACATGTCGTGGTCCCTGACAGATCACACTGCGGTCCTCACTCAGACAATTAATGGTTACTCTGCGAGGTTTTGTGATTTGTATTTGTTGTCAATCTGCATCTTACTAGGGTTTACCTCTTAGTATTACATTCTGGGTCTGTGTGAAGGTTTTTAACACGCTGTGCCAGTTTTTACCTCTTTATGTCCATGTCATTAAATTTCTAAAAATCAAAGCCCAAAACCGCCCTTGTGTGAATTCTCTTGTCGTGGTGATGACCACTGTCAGGAAACCGGTTAGCTTCTCACCGTTGTCCTTTCTGTGAACCCACTGGACCGCATTTACTCTTCCCTTGTGTCCATTCAG
The DNA here is from genome assembly GCA_036024015.1 of Craterocephalus amniculus. Lineage (NCBI taxonomy): Eukaryota > Metazoa > Chordata > Actinopteri > Atheriniformes > Atherinidae > Craterocephalus > Craterocephalus amniculus. The sequence continues at coordinate 4,069 of JAVQJG010007177.1, read as the reverse complement.
CACAGTCACAACTCTTCTTTCCTACAGGAAGACAAATTATGTGTGCGTTAATACGCTCTTCAATTTTTCGGCGGTTTAAAACCACATCGTGTGCCATTCATGATAGCTTCAACAAACTGCTGACTAACTTTCGATTAGATTTTTCACATTTCTCTACCTGTGGGTTGTACAACGCCACGGAGTTGCATGTCCCGAAGGCAATGATATTCCCTCGTCCCCAAGAAACAACATTTGGTGTCCTGTTCGCGCAACATGCTACATTGCATGTTTCAATTATGGACGCCGCCATCTTGATAGAAAAAGTTGTGGAGTTCCTGTAAATATTGCCGTGGAAAACGGTTTGCATACAATAACAGTTCCGCGCCCGAAGGCTGTGTGTTTCTTTTCTTTTTCTTACTTTTTTTACGTGGTAAATATAATTTAATCTTCTGTATTATTCATAAAGATTTTTATTACAGTATTTAAACATTATTCTATGTTCCTGATCATTCCGGCTACAATGTTGACCATAAGGTGCACTTCTCTATATATTCCAGTAGATGGCGAAAGATAGTCACATAATCTGAACACAAAGTACCAGTTCTTCCATTACTAATAGTAGCAATGATTTTATTGCTTAAATCTTTGCCAAACAGTTCAAAGTAAAGTGAAAAAATTATATTAATTTGTTGATTTTTCTTTTTCCTTTTTTTTATTATGATAGGTGTGCTTAGGGAAAAGAAAAATTTAAAGATTTATAATTTTGTCCTGTGGCAAAATATAAGTCCCTGCATTCACTGAATAATTTTACTACATCATTTCCTGAATATTATAGTAATAATAAATCACAGTATTTCTAAAATAACAGGTTATATCTTTAAAATGTTCTACTCAATTGTCCAACAATCTAACTATATATATTTCAGCAAAGTAAAGTTGAAAAGAAAGAAAGAAATACCGGCATGCATGACAAACAACATTTTACATTATACTGAAATAACTCCGTCAACAACCAAGATGCAGTGCACACACTCCTGTGTCAGACTGTGTTATCACCTTGCCAACTCTTGATTGAGGGTGACTGGTCGCAGCTGAGCACGCTGCCAGCCAGGCAGGCTCAATTGTTAAAAAAATAAGCAAATTAATACATGAAGATAAAGAGGAAATTTCAGTGTTGAGGTGACACTTTTGTTACAAGAAGTTACTAGGCACCAGCTTGGCACGATTGTAAAGGGGAAAAAAGGGGGGGGGGGGTGAAACCTTGAGTGTTATCATAAATGACAGTGCAGCGAAGACAAACAGGGATAGAGCTAAATAATATGAGGAAGAGAGAGGGGGACTAAGGAGGGGTTGCTGACTTTTTTTTGGCTTCCTTCTGACCATGCTGGCTTGCGGTGGTATGTGTGACAAAGACAAAATAGCAACCCCAAAACAGACAGCCTGTCACCAAGTCTCGGGCAGAAAATACATTATGTTTGTCTTGCCATTGTCCCTCTTCCCTCGGTCTCAGTAAAACAAGATTTAGACAGACTTGGCAAGGTGAGACAACCTCTCTGTGGTGGATACCAATGCATCTGTGGGTCTTATCTCAGGAGTGGCAGCACTGCAATAGCTGGGATGCAGTATCTTTATAAAAGTATCTTTATTATCTTTGTACTGCTTTGACTGTGTATTCATCATCTGGATGTGGTGAAACCTCAGCAACTGCTTATGTAATGCTGCATTAAATGTAGAAAGTCACAGCAGAAAAAGGGAGTTTTATTCTTTTTTTCATCGCTTGAACAAAAGAGTATAAGGATACATCATTATCTATGATGTTTTTTTAATGTGGACTTCATCTATATGGCTCTTTATTTCAAGTCTCTCTTTTAAGCAGATATGGTGTAATTTTGGGGTTTGAAAGTAGACTCACTCTGCAGCAGTTCTGAAGTCCGGATTTTAAGGTAATAATGCTCGGGGAAAAAAGTTTCTGCTTAATTGCATATGACAGGAAAGTGAAGTTAATAACATCTACAGAAGGAACATTTTAGTGGAACTAATCTAAAAGTGTCTGTTTTTCTGCAGAGGTGTTGTAAGTATAAATAGTGCCTTTTTTAATTACCTTTTGTAAACCTTGTTTTTCTCATTAAAACCATGTTCATCTCAACATGTGGCCCATTATTATTTCCAAGAGAGCATTGAGAGAAGCCAAGAAAATTTTGTATAATTCTAATGCATTTCCAATTATCTTTCATTTAAACTATGCTGGCCAAAGAAAAAAAAAATAGTTGCCTTCAAGAAGATCTGTATAATTGCTGGAGGCATAAAAACGGTTTTCAATGAAAATGACAGACTTGAATGGGAAGTTCATTCTATCCTTACAAGATTTTTTTATAATCTTCCAAGATATTTTATGGTACCTTCTCTAAATGTTATTTCTTGCACACTCGTCTAAACAAGCACAATTTGCCACTGTTATGAAGCTGGCTAAAATGGTAACTAATCAGCGAATTCTTCCTTTAGGATTTTAAGGAACAACATTTCTGAGACTGGTTTTTGTGTGTGCAGTCTTTCTCCAAGACAATGCGAGAAATAACCATTTTTATGCTTGTGCATTACTGGTTATATAAGCAAGCAAGAAACTGCAACTTTTGACCATCTATCACTTCCACATTTCCCCATGTGTTAATATTTACTGTCATGTCAAACTGAGGCAGCTGTCATATATATTAAATGCAAAGGATAATGTATCAGTGGGAAATGACAATAATGGTGACTATCAAATACAACTAAAACCTAGTGCATCAAAGCAATTACCGACAATTACTTAACAGATGAATAACAAGAAGAAAACACTAAAAATAATAAAACATAAAAGAGTTTTAAAAAAAGTAGAATAAAAAAAAATAAGAATAAAAATAAAATAGAATAAGTTTACTTGCTACTTGAAGACATTTAAATGTCTGATTTCTACTGCTTGCTTATTAAGCTGTGCTTGTTATTTGCAAGTAGCAGTGAAATCTTTCTTCCAAACATGTAAACATAGTAAATAAACCAGCTAGAACTAAACTAATTGAAGGAAAAACTCTTTGCTTGCAGAGAATTGCTGATTTTTCATCTCCAAAATGGTTGAGCTCATTTTGGCTTCAACTGGTGGCAAGTGATGTGTCAGGATCACTGTAGGTATTAAAAGAGTATCTATGGCGTTTTATCAGAACTAGCAGTGCGTCCTTCAACACATTCCTCAATGCAGGACTGCAAAAATGCATAAGATGCTATCTTGGTTCTGCACAGTATAGCCACAGCAGCTTTTGATCATCTACAGCTGCATCCAGGAATGTAACTTCATATTGTTTTACACAAAAAGATGTCTTACATAAAGTCTGCTCAGAAAAGCTGCTGAATTCTTGGCACACATAAACGCAGATGGACAGAAAGATGCGTATTCTGTTGTTAGAAGAATCCATGCCTCAGCTTGCTTTTGGGAAAAACTGACGTCTGGGTCTAAAATGGCAAAAAAAAGAAAAAGATTCAGGTATTTATTAGTGAAAAGTAAAAAATCATTTTGATATGACAGCGATCCGGTGTCCGTGGCCTGGTGACTAATGTTTGAATGTCCCATTTATCCAAAGGTATATTGGGATTCTGGAAAGACATTCACTGATATCAAGCAAAAAAAAAAAAAAAAAATCCCAAGAGATGATTGTTTACTTCAGCAGGAAAATGCCAGACCTCATTCTGCACGGCTTACAACATAATCACAGTGTGCTTGACTGGCCTGTCTGCAGTCCAGCTCGGTCTCCCACTGAAAATGTAGAATGCACAATGAAGAGGAGACTCAGACAACAACAGATATTAGACGTGTTCATCATTTTCAATATAAACAACTTGGTCATTTAGAATAGAATAAAAATTCAAGGTCTTAATTCCACCCTGAAAATGCTGGGGAAAAAAATCATGATGTGAACATAGATCAACCTGAACTCAATTAAGTAGAACAAAACTTTTCAGGGTCAGTGAGTAAAAAACATTACAAGGCCCAGGAGACCTCCAGCTCACCTCCATTTGAGCGGGGGGGGGGGGGGGGGGGGGGGGGGGGGGGGGGGGGGGG
>JAVQJG010007163.1:0-17036 GCA_036024015.1 Craterocephalus amniculus | reverse complement strand
AGAGAATTGTCCCTGTATTTTTAAACAGCTAATGTATAGATATTCAGTCTGATCGTAGCCACTTTGAGCAACAAGATTTGTGTTCCTGCAGGACAATTGACCTTTAGCAAACCTCGCCCCTAGAACGGTCATTGTCCAATCACAAGTCATTAGCATCTCCGGCTATGTAAGCTAGGTCCGACATTCTACCCAGATGGTAAAACGATGCGCCTATGGCAGGGTGCTCAAGTCCGGTCCTCGGGAGCTACCATCCTGCAATTTTTAGATGCAACCCTTCTCCAGCACACCTGAATAAAATTCAGAACATAAATAAATGGTAGCAGTTAAACATAAACGTTAGCCGTTAAAAGGTGAATGGAAAGCCTACTACTGAGTATCCCAACCCGGTCGCTGCCGGACACGGGCAGAACCACAGCTGGACATTAGTGCTTTTACTTATAATAACCTTAGCTTTATGTATGAACCGGTCCCTTTCAGAAGTTTGCACTGGAAAGTGGTATTATGCAGACTTTGTATTTTATTTGCATTTAGACAAAACGTTCCCACTCTTTTACCTCGGAGCTGTAGCTGACATGTAACAGCTAGCCTCTATTTCATAAGAGCAGAAATGAAACAATTCTGAAAGCGGTTAAGCTAGCCTCTGATGCCCGGTTAGCTAGCCAGCTTACCTAATGATAACAATAATATTTCACTAAAATACAGTAGAGTACTTAATTAACATATGAAGGAGAACTTACCCTGGTGAGAAGCATGACTGGTCAACAAGGGTGTGCTGGATGCATTTTAGGTAGAGGTCATGGAGTTTCTCTGACTTTGCTTGAGACCAGTATGCTTTAGCCTCGATAATGGTCGCTTCTCCATCATTACGTATTTTAATGTTTTGAATATAGCCCTCCACTGCATACTGTAGCTCATTTTGCCAAGATCTGGAGGATATCGCAGTAGTATTGCTCCAAAACAAGTCGCATGCACTCTCCAGTATAAAAGATATCCCAGTCATATTAGCTAACTCCCTGTCGCCTGCAGAAAGCTTGTCAGACATAGCAACAGTAACTAAGGGGGCGTGGCTTCTGCAAAAGGTCAATTCGGTCTCAAATTCTAAAATACAATGCAAACAAAACCAAATAAAGTTCATTGCAATGCAACTGTTAAATACAAAAGGAGTCAAAATAGAAAAATTGCTTTCATTAATAATAATCAGTTAACCTAATGATGTGTCTTCATTTTCTACTCACCCTCATGCTAATTAACACTCTGGAACACTTTTTCCACACATTCTCCGCTTTGTGGCTGCTATAGGCCGAGAAGGAGTGTTCTGCGCTATCCCCAGTCTGTCGCGGCCACCGTAGCATCTTTAACGTGCATCAAGGAAATACAGTATGCTACGGTTTGGGCTCTAAAAATATAATAAAATATGTTGTTTCGAGTAAATTATAGACGCTACCCATTCAGGACACTTTGATTGCATTGGACGAGCAGTATGGAGGAATATTGCCAAGTTTTTGTGGACTTTTATGGAACTTTTTGCACTGGTCCCGTTCAACATCACTGTAACAGAATTGATGTAGAACGAAAATCTCCCCACATCTCTGGCTGCATGATAAATATCAAAAAAGTGTTCCAGAATGTTAATCAGCACAAGGGTGAGTAGAATTCTGAGGGTGAAGTATTTCTTTAAGTATGTTAAATAATTTGATGAATGAAGAACAACAATGATGTAATCACCTGTCTTGTGCAAGACGAGGTCAGCGAAAGATAAATAAATCAAATCAAAACATATCAGAGATGTGCAGCTGGAACAGTTGGAGTCTGGCTGGAACTCAGATTAACGCTTCAACCCTGAGGCGCAATCTCAACATTGCAACATCAGTGTTGTAGCTGGTACCACACAGACTCGTTTCACAGAATGACAGAAAGAGAAAGAAAAAAAAAACTAAACCTCATAGAGCTGCAGGTCTTTCTTAAGTCTGTACTTCCTCAAGGCGCCTTGTATGACCCGAGCTGCTCTGGTCTCATTCCGCAGGTCCAGCAGACGAGCACAGAGGAAAGACAGGTAGGACATCACCACCTGCAAACAAATCCACCTGGATGAAAATTTGGTCTCTACACACTTTTCTAACACACATCTTACTGGTGAATATTGACGTTTATGCACAGCTATGGATGTTTAAACCTTAAAATTAAACTGTCACATTGAGAGATTTGAGATCATTTTCAGTGATGTTTTATAGATTTTTCTAATAAGCAAATTCCCCGGAATAAAAAGATGAGGGCAAATACACTGTGCATACGACCCGATGGTTCAATCAATATTCATCAAATCAATAAGAGTTTGTGTCAAACAGGAAGATAAGAAACTAAGATTTAGCTGGTTTCCCTATATTAATAGTGAATTAAAGTGAAGGAGGTCATCAAGGAAAACAGGTTGGGAACCACTGCTCTACGTTATATGGACAGGCCAATAGCACACACACACAAAATGGAGAGAAGTCCTTCCCTGCAGACTGATGTGAATGAGCTTTGTAAGCGTGTTGCGTGCAGCAGATGTGCAGAAGAAAACTTCCCGCCTGCTCTTACTTTCTCATTGGGGATGGTGTTGGACATGTCGGCTGGGTTGATCATGGCTGGAACTCCACCGAGGAAAGCCACAGCACTGTTGACCAACCTGAAGTTGTTTTTCTCATTCTCCAGCAGCTCTTTGAACTCCACAGATGGAGAATTTGAGCCTGTTAAATAACAGGTACTGTTATTTGATATATTGAAGAAAGTAAATAAAACAGCAATACATCACACATCTTCATTAAAATTTTTGCTTGATGCACATATTTCTGCAACTTGATATCAGTTCCAGAAGTGAAGCCATAAAATAAAAATGAATTTTTATCAACTGGTGTGAAGTGAAAGAACAAGAGTCAGACACTGTCAGAAATTGATGTTACAGGCAGTTAAAAATTCAGTAAAAGAAGTAGCCATGGCAATCTTTGTTTACAGGATTATCTCTGCAGGTTTTAGACATTTCCCTGCAGCCACATACTGACTCAAATGAAACGCTTTTGAAGTTCTGCATGAGCCCATTGACAACCCATCAATCTGAGTCAGGTGTGATGCAGCAGGTAAGTGTCAAAAACCTTCAGCACAGTAGATGTCACAGACCGGAGCTGGAGATCTCTAATCGAATGCATCTTATCTGGTTTGTTCTATTCTTCCTAAAGCATTAAGTCAATTTAAAAACAAGCCAGAGAGTGATGAGTGACTTAAAGCAGCTCATGCAAACAAACGGCCGAGCTCCCAGCTTGGCGGATATGTACCGTTTGGGCCTGATGGAGAGGAGTCGAATGAGCTGTCGGAGTTGGAGCTGAGCTCCAGCCGGCCTCTGGGCGAGCACTCCATGGTCTGGGTCGTGCAGTGACTGATGGATGCTCCTGGGAGGAGGCTGGGGTGGTAGTGGTGGATAAGGTAGCAGAGCACACGGCCGTCTGAGAAAGTCACGGTGAAGTTCTCCACCTGCACAGACAACCGATTCGCTTACTGTTCCACAGGATGAGGAAAACGTGACAACTCCTGACGGGGTGCATGTAAACGGCTAAAAACTGAAATTAGGGTAAAAGAGTCACCTTCAGGTTGTAGAAGTCACACACGGCACGAGCCCAGTCCATCAGCAGAGCGATTTTGGTGCTCGTATGTTCGTATGGCACCCTGGACTTCGCAGGACTCGGCTGAATTCCCCGGTCGGCCCTCACGGAGGCCAGCCTGCGTTTGGTCCTCAGGGTTTTTTTCAGGAAGCCGATCTCTTCCCTGAGCTGATCCTCGTCCAGGATCACCTCCACCTTTGCACATCATCGGATAAAAGGATGCAAATCACGTTATGCAAAATCCAGCTTTACATTGCTAAATGTTTAGAAACAAACGGGATGCGTACATGGAACGCAAAGATGATTTTCCACAAGAGGCTCAGCGTCCTTTCTCTGTGTCCGTCAACAATGTCTCTGGAATCGATGATAGAGCCTAAAATCGTGAACAGAACTCAGCATCAATGCAATATAACTCAGAAGAAATGAGTGCTAGTGTATCACTGTACAGGACTGACGAAATATCTCAGAAGAATAAAGATGGAGAAGTCTGATTTGCAGTTACCGCGTTCATCTTTGAGGTCGACCCCTTTGCCTTTGAGCACTTGCAGGGCGACGTCGACATTGTGGACCTTCTGCAGGCGGCTGATGGCAGGAAGACGGAGCTTAGCTGAATAACTCCAGTCTTGGACAAGGAGCTCCATCACTCGGCTGGAAGCAACATCACATGGCAAAAGTAAAAATCATTACACAATAATGCCTCTCCTTATTTATCTGGACTCAGTCATATGTGCGTTTAACTTTTCCGTTTCGAAGTTCACTCTTGAAAGACCGAATGAGGGGTTTTAGCAGAAGACTGTTTTCAGATCAGAACTAAAATGCCAGCGTGGCAGAGAGACGGAGGAGTGAGCAGATTGTGAAGACGGCAGTCAGATTTGCAGGTGAGATGTTGGATTTAAACTGGATGTGCTAAAAAAAGCACAACACACATGTTGTCAACCTGGGTTTAATAGCCAGCGTAGATTAGAGAGCACATCAGGGGATGCATCAGGCAATTCAAACAGAGATTATAGGTGTTTGTCTTTAACTAAAAAAAAAAAAAGAGGTTTTGCATTTTGACTCATTTGGATATGTCGTTTTGGACAGGAGAGAAAAAGTAGGTCTTGTACAGAAGAGTTAAACACCAAGATTGACAGAAGGATTTTCTGTGATGCAATAAAGCGAATGGAAAATACTTCATTTGATCTGGAAGTTCAGCTTTCTCATGATGAGTCTAGAACACCAGAAATGCTTCTACCCTGACCATCATGATTACAAGCTTGAATTGTAAATGTTTCTTTAGAGAGAAACACATGTACAACCATCCCTCACTGAAAGCTTAAAAGGATAAAATCCTCTCTGTGAAGTCGTCTTAAACTCAGCAGGGAACATAACTACGCCTGAGAGCAGAGAATGCCCATCTGGGATCAGGCAGAGCATTAAAATTCAGGATGTCTCACTCACACAAGGCGAATGCCACATTTCAAGTCAACGGCTAAATTCTTCACGGCGAAGTCAAACTCGTCCAGGGGCGTCTGAACGTGGGAAACTGGTAACCCGAGGTAGGAGAGGTGCCGAGGGAGGATCCCCTCACCACTCAGGAAGTCTCTGGAGAAGGCCAGCAGCAGGTCTTTGGTCGCCTATGAGAGAATCACGAGCTCCAATGAAACAATGTACAACAGCACATATCCCATTTTGTTTCGTATTCAGTATGAGCACCAGAATGAGTACTGATAAATCCTATTACAGTTCATCAGCAGGAAGTGAGGACCTGAACGTCTGGTGTGAGAACTGAGGGGTTAATTGTGGAACATTTCAAATAGGTCATCCGGCGGCCATCCTCTGAATGTAAAAATGTCTGAATCTTTAAGGACTTCAGAGATTTAGTGGAGTCTGTCCCAAAGTCAGCTTCTCTCACCCAGATAACTGGGTTCTGTAATATCACAACACTTCTATTCAGTGCACAAGTACACACACACGCATAGGAGTGATAGCCGATACTGGTATCAGTGCATTGCTAATAACAACCAACTTTGTTTTAAAGACAGGTTATAATTCTGGAAAACATGGGGGGCTGGTGGTAGGATGATCCAGTAATGGATGGCCTTCAGGTCTGTGCTCACCATTAGTAGTTTCCAATATAAATAATGTTCTCCTTTCCACAATGAAGTATAAAGAAAATGTAAAAGAAAAAAATAAATAAAACATAACTTAATTTAATCAAATACTATAATAGGGCAAATAGTTTGGTTCAATTAATCCTGGTTCCTTTGGAATTTAAACTGTACATTAGTCTCGGGTGAAGTTGTTGAATATATTTTGGTCTGTCATGTGTGCAACCCAACACATAAACAAAGAGTTGAACTGGGATTGGCATACTGTAGTTTTATGTGACCAGAAACATTTACCGGCGCACATTGCAACGTGACCTATTGCACTACACAAGTGTCCTTTATGCATTTAGTTTATGGGACGGCGAGGCTTTGGTGTACCTTGAAATCTGCATCCACACAGAACAGACACGGGTCATGTTCAATCAGACGGGACTCTTTGGCTTTGTCCAGGAAACAGACCAGCAGCAGCAGCTTCTTCAGTGTGAAGCGAGACAGCGCCTCCTCGTGGCCTAAAGGGGAAAAAGGTCAAGACTGTTGGAATTTGTGCATTATGACAAAAACATCACGAAATATGCTTGTGGACACCATGGGATCTGACAAGGTTTTAGTGGAAATGTGGAAAAACTAAAATGAGAGAGGATTTTTTCACCAGAAGTTTTTCCAAAAGCAGAAAAAGAAAAAAGAATTATATATATTTTTTCCAGTTGTTTTATAGTAGTTCAGCATTATTTACAATATTTGTTCAAATTATTTTTACTATTCAAAGTTTATAAATTTGTCTTAGAAGCACAATTACTTATGGAACTTTATACTCCTGCTTTATTTTATTTTTCTTATTTTGCCTTTATGACAAGATCATGTTTAGCACAGCCACGGGGTGTTTTTTTCTGTTTCCCCCCTCACATGTATGATTTCACAATTACTTTCTTTCACTTTTTATTTACACACTGGGCCCATAAATTAGAAAAAAAGTTCTTATCTCTGTAAAACCATCAAAACCAGGTTTTACTATGTAGTAAAAATTACAGGGAAAAAAATACATTAAAAGAAATGGTCGATCCCACTTTTACTCCCAGATAAATATTTTTGACTCATTAAATGCAAACCATCATATTTCCAGTTTTTCCAGTCCATCAATGAAGAAGACAAACTGGGAGAGTTTTTTTTTGTGATGTGAATATGTGCCATGATCATGCTGCCTCTGCCTTCGCAGAAAGTAACTCCTTCTGAAAATATCTGGTTACTTAAAAATTATTTTAAGTAAGTCTCAGATTTTAAATCTCAGATTTATCTCTCCATACGTCCTTCGTTTTCATTTTTAGGACAGTAAATGAAGTATGCAAAAAGTAGATCATCTGTGTCAAATTGGATCACATGACAAGTTCACAACACTGTAACACAAAAACTTGGTTACCTGCAGCTGCTGCCAGCTTCACTACAAAGTTCAGATGTGAAACTCAGTTTTACTTTGACGTTGATGTAACACAGAAAACAAGATGTATCTGATTGATATGGTAGATTTTTAACTTACAGATTATGGATCTTATTTACAAAATTCTTATCAGAAAGTTCTCCAGCGCTCCGTTAAAGCAATACCTGGCATTTACTAGTTTCACATTTACTTATGCTCATGAACTTCTCTTCTTATAAGTGATCAATTAAATCTCCCCCAAATATAGTTCACTTTCATTTGTAGAGTCCTGCATGCTCATGATAAGGCAGGGGAAACACGGATCAAATTAATTACTGTTGATTTAAACAAACTACTACTTGCTTCTAAAGAAATTCGCACTTCCAAAAATTCCTGAACTTTCTGCAGAGCTTAGAGTAATAGAAAAAAAACCATTACCCTCTTTATAAAGATGAGGCACTCTGGGGTGTCTGAACTCTGCGGCGATGTCCGGGTTCCACAGCAGCCGTTGCAGGATGAACATGGCCAGGCCCAGGGCGTCGCTGTTGCTCTCAAGTGAGATCAACTCGCCGAAGATGGTCTGGTGGAGGGGGGGCAAGAATGTGGTTGGAAGACACCAATGATAACAAGGGAAAAATAAAGGATAACAGATTAGAAAAGCTGAAAGACAAAATACCTCAAGACCAATCCGCAGCCATAACGGATTGTACGACAGGAGCCAGTTCAGGACTTTTTTGCGTTCACCTGAAAGGCGAGAAAGAAATTAAAGAAGAGATCTAAATTCCAGAGCATTAAAAAAATGCCACACTGCCTAGACTTTTACCTATGTCCTTCCAGAGGTGGCGGTCTTTCCGGATCAGCAGCCTTTGCGCCTCCACCTCCAGCTCGAGCCTCTGAATGGCCTTGACCATGACCTCAGATGTGAACAGCTGGCAGGCGGAGCGACGGAGGCGGTTTAGCTTCCGTTTGGCCGTGTAGGTGCTGAAGGACATTTCCTCCTTGGTAGGAGCTTTGGGGACGCTGAACTTGTCATCGTTGCCCATCGCAAGAGACACGGCGCTCACTGCACAGGACGCAAGCGAGAAAGGTGACGTCAAAGCCACAACGGAAGATCTTCTCACAAAGTGTTCGGTGCCTTACCTTTAGCAACTTCGGTGTTGACTTTAAAGTCGTCGGGGGTAAGGACGTAGTTGATCCACCAGGTGAACCCCCTCTCCTGCTTCTCAATCCACCTCTCATCATAGAACATGTTCTTGGCTGCAAACGGCATTGGGTGTCTGGGTAAAGCTGAGAGAGAAAGGGCAGATGAATGATACAAAAAAAACTTTTTTATTAGTCGCAAAGCGTGTTTCAGTGTTTCACCATGAAGTACCTGTTTGTGTGGGCTTGATGAAGGTCAGCTTGGACTGCGCAACAGCTACTAATTTCGCAGCCTTCACAGATTTAGCGCCGTATGCCCTCAGGGATGAAGCTCCTATCAGTGATGGAAATGGTTTCATTTTGCAAAAATGTGTCGTAAGTTGTCAGAAATGATGTCACACGAGAGCACGCCAACAGATCTCAGTCAGAATACACCGCTTACCTTGTGAGATGGATTTGGAGCTCGGTTGTTTAGCCTGCGCAAGAGCTACGGACCTTGTGGTCCTGAGAGCTGATGATGATGTCACGGAGGGTGTCGAGCCTGAGGAAAATGGTACAAAACAGCACAATCCATCTGCCATCACTTATTTAATGCTGTTTGTTGTGCGTAAGCACACACTGATTCAGCAATGAGCCACCTTTCTGAATAAGAACAGGAAGCAGCTGTGGTCTAAAGATGTATTCATGTGCTGGTACGATATCATCACTTTGTGAAAATTATATATAATTATTGGCTAAGATGGATGATGAAAAAAATTCAAGACGTACGGCTGGTGCAAGATCAACGACATCATCAGTATCAGGTCAGATGGATGATAATTAGCTGAGAGATGTTTGGATGAACAAAGACAGCGGGTTTCCTCACCTGTCGCTCCCTGGCGCTGAGGTGCATTTTTCTTCCGGACCGATCTCAGAGACTCGGTTTTTGCGGGAACCACTCTGCTTCTTTTGACCTGCTCAGATTTCCAACCATCCTCAATCTTCCCATCAGGTTTCAAACCCTCCTCACTTTTTCTCTTTTTGTTCTTCACCGTCACATGAACAGGAAACGAGTCTTCCTGAACGGACGGAGGTGCACCATGCGTCGGGGGCTGGCCCGCGATGGGAGAAGTGATGGTAGAGGTGAGAGTAGCGGGGAACGATGGAGGTGGGGAGGTGATGGAGGGAGAGAAATGGAAGGGAACAACGCGTGGAGAGGAGGAAACGGGGAAGATGACGGGCGTTGGCGAGCCATCAAGCCTCGGAGCTGGGCTGGAAGAAGTGAACTCTGGGATTCGATGTCCATCATCTCTAACTGTGGCTCCAGCATCCACGTCAATAACAGGAAGGCTTGGTGTGTCTGGTCCAGACTCACACGGACTGCAGCTCTCAGAAAGTTCAAGTGTTTTCTCTAAGAGCCGTCGCCGGGATTTCTTTATTTTCCTCCCACCAGAGCTGATCACCTCCACCGGTGCTTTGATCTTAGTCACTGTGACAGACGTAAAAGAGGCCTTTTTTACCTCTCCTGTAACTTTCTCCTTCGTCTTTTTACTGATGAAGAAAGTAAGCCTTTGCTCCTTGGACTCGGGCAGTTCAGGGCTGTCAGGCAAGGCTTTGAGGGCATCCTCATCACTTTCGCAGACGAGTTTCTCACCCTTAGATTCCAGCGAATCTGAAAACTCACAGCTTGAACTCGTGTCTCGGGGGCTGGTGTTAATACGGCTCAGGTCAGAGTCGATAAGAGCTAGGGCATCTTTCAAAGACAAAGCAGGGGCTCCATCAACACCAGCTGACTTTATCGCAGCTGAAAGGGGACTCTCTGACTTAATATGAGGCATCAGCTTTTTGAACCTCTCAGGTGTCCCGACAGGTGACAGCGTCCTGTTGAGCATTCTGGTGAGATCTTTGTTTTCGGGTTTTTCTGCCAGAGTGTCCGGACTGGCAGACATGTTGCCTGAGTCCCTGAACTTTGTGGTCGGAACGAGCAGAACAACAGGGGAGTTCTTCTGAACATGATGGACAGTCTCCTGGTGTGACAAAGCCAGAGACTGAAGTCTCTGCTTGGGATTTAAACCCTTGCTCTCCCCTGACTCCAGAGAGGATGCATCAACCAGAACATTTTTTGTGACAGACCTCTCTCTTACAGTTCTTCCTGAATTAAGCGAAGCGAGCGGGCTGCGGAGTTTGTCCCGCTTGTACTGCGGCTTTCGGGCCACTTGGAAAGTTTTATTGGCAGCCATCTTCAGCGGAGACACGGTTTTCTTTTTCCGTGGCGCACCAACCTTTTCACCTTCTCTCTTGTTTTTGATTGTGTCCCATAAGCTCTTCTGTAACACATATTTAAAGAAACAGGAATTTAAGCACAGTTTCATTTTCAGCTTCAGAGTTTTTTAGTCAAAATATGTTGAATTAAGAACAAAATATAAAAACACAAATAGAGCACATCTACATATGGCATCAAATGGTATTCTGTCAAGCAAACATCATTAATGTGGGTGGGAATGATTGTGGAGACAATGGCAATCCCACATGTCCAGAATCTGAAAGATAATTCCTTCCACCAGCATAACACCCCCCCCCCCCAAGTAATCCTAGACAATGACCAACGATTACAGTTGTAATTTGATGCATTTCTGTGCAAAGTCTATTTGAGAACAACAATCATTTTAACAAACAATCGTTGTGCTGAGCTACCTTTTTCTTTTTTGGTGCCTCTGCTCTCCCCAGCAAAATTGCCTGGTGCTTGAGGACTCCATTGGCATTAAAGACGATGAGCTCTCTGATTCCACCTTCTTCACTTGGGGTCCAGGTTACTGTCAACCTGAAAGAGCCTCCAGGCTGCAATACAAACATAACAAGACCATCTCTCAGTAAACAGAATTCTTTGTTATCCTTTACCAGTTTGATTACAGTGTCCGTTAGAAAATTTGATAAACAGATTAGGAAAATAACGTATAAGCATGACATCAGTTTTATCACTTGTATGATGAACAGGAGTCCTGTTCAGTTAACCGTTAAATGTAATGCATAAATATTAATTACCTGAATCTCGAACGTGTTGTAGTCCACAGAAAAGCCTTTACCCGAGGGGATTTTATCAATAATAACCTCCGCGTCCACATCCTCCGTAGGGTTCTCAACAAGTAAAACGACTGACTTCGAGCTGCCCAATTTTACCGAGCCAAATGTCACGAAAGGAGGCTTTGAAAACTGGATCAAACTCAGAACCGGAGTCTCGTTCTCCTTGTTAGCGTCTTCTCTTCTCACAGGACTGATGTCCAGAAATCCACGAAGTGCTGGAGTAACCGCTTCAGTCATTTTAAACAAAATAAATAAGCTTTAAAGAAAGCTGCATCGCAAAAAAATTATTTTCTTTTTTATAAAAACCAGAAATAGCCAAGTCACCTAAAAGTGTAATAATGTTCGTTTTAGACCAAGATTAGCCAACTAGCAAACGTTAGAACACGCTTCCAACATCAACAGACTAGTTGACGGTCTAGTTTGAAATTTGGTCGTGATGTATAATCAGCCAATAGCAAGCGGATGTATTTTGTGTCGCGCCCAATGGAGAGGGGGAATGCTTTTAGTGTACGAGCAAACACAGCAGTAAACCAATCAGATGCCAAATACATTTTTAAACCGCCAGAATCCCCGCCTACATCAAGAGAGACCTTTTTTGACAAAACAAAAACTTACAGTGTATTCCCGTTTATTCTTCTACTCTTCTTAAATAATTGTTTCTAACATAATTGTTGCTATGATAATCAAAACTTTATTTAATAGTGCAGAAATTGGGAGACGCATTTGTTTGATAGTAGGTCTGTCTGGTCCTGTTCGTCTCGTTTAACTTTGGCAGACTGATTGTAAATAATAAAAAAATCGGTGTACGTCGTATACGTCACCTCATTGATATGTGGAGCACATTTTTTAGGAGGACCTGTTTCCATCCGGTAGGGTAGCTTGCCGTGATCGTATAGTGGTTAGTACTCTGCGTTGTGGCCGCAGCAACCCCGGTTCGAATCCGGGTCACGGCACTTTTATTTGCAGACCCAGCCTCCTCTGACAAATTGTATATTTATGGACAACGTGCATATAGTTTATTTGCTTTAATATTTCAATAAAGTAAAAAAAAGTCATGGTTTACCACTGTACAGTCAATAAACTTTTAATTGAACTTTAATTTCATTGAATTAAACTGAACTGAGCTGAATTTAAATAATTTAAATTTGATCGAACTGAACTAAATTCTTTTAATTTTTGCTAAGTTGAAGAGAGAGAAGGGTGGTGTGTGTGTGTGTGGGTGGGGGGGATTGGTCTACATAAAGATCATAAGGAGCATAAAACAGAAAGACAAAGTGGTTTAAATCTACAACATTATTAAACGTGTCTGTCATAGATTTACAAATGTGGTAACTTTAAAGAATGTGGAAGGACACATGAAAAATATTGTCTAGTGGCGTCTGTATAATTCACTGACTAGACAATTCAGCTGATTAAAAAGCGTCTGTGAAGTAATATATTTAACTTCTGGACTACATAAACATTAGATTAATAAATAAACATACAAATTCATAAAACACAAAAATTCATTCATGAATAGCATGTTAGATTTTTTTCTGAAACCAGACTATATCTGCAGGTGGATGTTTGCTTAGGTTTGCAGAGGCAGACAAGTACTCTCAATAATGCAACATTTGTTAGCAGTTATATGGCCACAGTTACCCCCATCAACCTACCTGCCAACCCCCTTCCCCACCAGAGTCCCTTTTAATATGCTAATATGTTTTCATGACCACAAACAACAAATACAAAAGAGCTGAGTCACAGCAGTTGGCCACAAATGGATAGAGAAAGGCATGCTCGAACAAAAGAGTAGTCTCAACATCTTGTAATTTGATACAATCTTTCAGCTAATAGTTCTATGATCACCTTTTTCCCATAAAAAAGCCTTGATGCAAAGCAGTCTTTTTTTACGCAAACATGCACTGTCACCTATAAAATTAGAATAACATACATTACACAAGGCCCGCAGGGTGGCCGGGCTCTCCCTTAGAGATAGGGTGAGGAGCTCGGTCATCCGGGAGAGGCTCGAGGTTGAGCTGCTACTCCTCCGCATGGAGAGGAGCCAGATGAGGTGGTTTGGGCATCTGGTCAGGATGCCCCCTGGACGCCTCCCCCGGGAGGTGTTCTGGGCACGTCCCACCGGGAGGAGGCCGCGGGGTAGGCCCAGGACCCGTTGGAGGGATTATATCTCTCGACTGGCCTGGGAGCGCCTCGGGATCCCACCGGATGAGTTGGCTGAGGTGGCCGTGGAGAGGGAAGTCTGGGCTTCCCTGCTTAGGCTGCTGCCCCCGCGACCCGACCCCGGATAAGCGGAAGAGGACGGTACGGTACGGTAATTTAAGATAGAAGAAAATACCCCAGCTCCCAAACATATATCATATGGACAATAGAAAAGAACAATTTTTTGTGTTTTTCTTTTCTTTTCATAAAAACAATTACAGCTTGTATTTTAACTATCAATTAAACTGTTAAAAGAATTTGAATAATTACATCTTTGGTAGTTTTGATCAGGACTGAAGCTGACTAAAAGATGTGAAAAAAAGTGGAAATGAATATTAATCTGTAAGATTCTTGTAGGAGTTATTGAAGTGGGCTGTTTTGTCCTGTAAGGACCTGAAAGGGTGGGAGATTGAAGCCAACAAAAAGCTTAACAAAGAGCAACATCAGACTTTTTGTCTCCAATGGAAAGGACCCATTTAGCCCCTTTTGCTCCTCCAGTGATATTCCAGTTATGGTTTACGTGTCTGAGCTTTGGGAACCTGTTGAGCTGTGGTGTCCGTTAAAAAAAAGATCCATCATGGCAAGTCTGATGGAGCGTTCAGTTAACACTGCTGAACACGTCGCGTTGCTCAAAGTCTAATCTGAGTCGTAGACAGTTATAACATCAGATAACGTTTACCATCAGTAGTACGTTAAACAGCAGCATGGTTCCACCAGTTGCTGAACGTTTCATTTTCTGTGTGCTGCTACAGTAAGCTGCTGCTTCTCCTGCAGCAGGTGAGACATGCTGGATGGATGACTGACACACCGTCACACCTGGATCAGGATGGCTTCATCTGTTAACTCTTCCTCTGCCGTACTTTCCCATGAAAACATGGATGTTTTTTTACTCGGTTTTCCTTCCTGATCTGATCTCATGGTCAACACATGATCCCACATGGAAAGTCACGATATTGAGAATCTTAAAGGTGTTATTGAAGATGGTTTTTTTTAAACAATTTTAGCAATATTAGATGTAAATGGGTTCACTGCCCCATAAAGTATAATTAATTTTAGATCTTAAAACATATAACTGTCATTGTACATCAGCTGTGAAAGTAATGGGATTTTAAAAACATTGACCAATCATGTTTGCAGTCACTGCTTGTTTTATCTGTCCATCGGACCGTCATTCACTCTTTGGATGTGCTATAAATACCGTGCACGCTCCCGTCTAATGTTCATAGCAGAAGACTAACAATCCATCTGTTAGAGGTCCAACGTCTGATAGCAGAGCTAAACGCAACTAAAGGCGGCGGGGCAAAAGAAGGAGTTTTTTTCTGTGTCTCTAAGACGAGGAGAAAGGCGTTAGAAGAAGACGCTGGTGTCGCAGCCGATAAATGTCTAATGGATGAAACTATCAGCAACCCGACTAAAGTCCAGCTTTTTAGGCTCGTTCAGTGGGGAGCTTCATTAACACAAGGCAGGATCAGAGATCTGCTCCATCAGGGGTTAAATGTGTTGTTTGTGTTCTTCCTGTACCTGGATGTGTATTCTCTGTTCCAGCTCTGAAAGGAATGTGGTTAGATGTGTGCAAACTGGAACTGTGTCTCGCTGTTATCTCGGGTTATTGCCACACACATCAGCCTGACTACTGAAGTGAGACAAGCACCTCCTCTCTGTCTCTCCCTCCCTGCCTCCCTCTCTCTCTCCTTTATCTCTGTGTATCTATCACATTCCTCCCTTTGATCAATGCCAGGGCCACGTGTGGTCAGAGCGGGTGTGTTTAGATGCGTGTTTGCGAGTGTGCGGCTGAGATTATGGGCGCGTTATCATGAGTACTGCACATAAGTGCACGATTGAGCGTGTTTGTGTGTGTGCATACGAGATTGGGCGCGCTTTGATCTCCCATGCAGTGTTGTCTTTGAACTGAAGAGCCGAGTATCAGAGGCTGGTGTTAAAGCAGCGAGGGCCTTCAGCTGATAAGACGGAAGTCCCCGGGGCCACATGCAGCTCAGTGAAGCTCCAACGATAAGTCTGATGGACGTTTTGCCGGCTTGATTAGGTCCATTAAAATAACTATGACAAAATATAAATATAACACACCGGTTTTCCTTAAACACCGGAAGAGTCTGTGATTGGAGAACTTAGATGAACTCAGTGTGTGTAAAAAAAAAAAGTGATGATGCTTCACATGATGAGTTCAACTTCACCTCACTGAGACGAACCGATGATGCAGCAGGACTCGCTTTTAGCTCAAATAACAGCAGTTTCTCAGGATAGTTGAGGTAAAACTGCATGTAGCATCTGAACCTTTTAATCACAGTCACCATGGCGACATGGTGTTTTCAGAACAGTCACAGTTGTCAGATTATGAGACTGAAGTGATGTAAAATCAATGTATCATTAAAAATATAGCAGCAGAAAGGCCAACCAGAACAAGAAAAAAGGAAATAATTCCATCATAAAACTGCCTGCTTTTTGGCACCACTGTGTATCAAAGAAATCTTTGTGGCTTTATTTCAGCCACACAGGAACATTATTTCTCCTCTTTTAGGACACACACCCAACTTTCTGCTCACTTGTTGATCTTTGGCTGCTCCTGATTGGACATTACTCTCAATCAAGCTCTCTGATTGGTGGTAAAACTGGCAGGAATAGATTCATCATTATTTCCAGGTCTAAAGCGAGGTCTCATACTAATATAGTAGTGATACTGATGAAAATGTGATAAATAATGGTGTTATCATGGATTCTTCATTGTGGATTTACTATATTGGGTGTCTGAATAAACTACGCTTTGTGGCTGGATTGTAAACCTCCCTGATGGGATATAAATGCTTGGAAAACTTTCATGGATGATCTCTTTACCCCACAGAGTTACACCCTGCACAGTAAGGAACATAAGACAATTCACATTGATTTTATATCTTAGGTGAGTTATTGTACATTTAATCTAAAATGAGTCATTGGTATCAAGGTTAGCAGGCTGTCCTTCTTCTTAACACCCAGCCTCCTTGAAAACCTCCAGCTTTCTTCCCCGAATATGTTTTAAGTTCTGAAGTTTAAATAAAAACTTCATGAATGATTGAGAGCCATGCTCCTCGCTGTCAGGTTGTCCCGTGGGCCCTTCCCATGAGCCACAATCATAAAATCTCACCTTTTCCCCTGTGTGGAAGTGTCTGCTACGCGTGGAAGCACCTTCACCCCCTACCACACCCTGTCCACTTCAGCCCCCTCACATGCTTCTCATTTAGTGCCCTGGGCATCTAGGCTGCTGTCCTGACCTCCCTGCTCATGATTTTATGAGGTTGCCATTAACTCCCTGCTGGCCTTCCACGGCCTGCTGGCCAGATTTACAGCAGCAACAAAGTTAGGAGTGTGTGTGAGGAAAAGCTAAGGCTGTGTTCATTATCACGAGGGCCACCCTAACTAGCCCAGTAAGTGATAGCTGGATAGTGTGTGTGTGTGTGTGTGTGTGTGTGTGTGTGTGTGTGTGTGTGTGTGTGTGTGTGTGTGTGT
>JAVQJG010007141.1:0-13672 GCA_036024015.1 Craterocephalus amniculus | reverse complement strand
AGTGGGCAGCCCTGCCTGGTGCCTCTCTGTAAGCGGAAGCTTGGAGAAGTTTGATCGTTGGTTTTCACACACGCATTTGGGTTATTATATAATATTTTTATCCAGTTTATGAACGATGGTCCAAATCCAAATTTGCCTAAGGTTGCAAATAAGAAGTTCCAATTTACCCTGTCAAAGGCTTTTTCTGCATCTAAAGAAATTATTGTGGATTCTAGATTATGTGAAGTCGAGTAATCTATGAGGTTAATTAGTCTGCGCATGTTTGTAGATGATTGTCGACCTTTTATAAAACCTGTTTGATCCGGATGTATTATAAGAGGCGTTATTTTTTCTATCCTTCTAGCAAGAGCTTTACTAATAATTTTAGCAAGCACACACTGAAGTTCATCTCTGTTTCTAATGGCAGCTCCCTCAGTAGAAACAAATAAGCTCAGTAATATTTGCTTTATTTCTATGTTAAAACAGGATTCATTCATGTCGGAATTCACTTTATTTGTGAGCTGTTGAGCGGAGATTGGTTAGTGTGTTTGTTTCTACTAGAGCAACTAGAGATCAGAACACGTTTCACTCTAACTAGCTGCACTGACATGTTTCAATTGAATTAGTGTAGGTCTGCATCATTTCTATTCACTACACTTTAATCATTGATTCATCCCTGTTTTTTGTTAGCTGGTTGGTGTTTTTTAGATATATGAGGAACTCAGAGATAGACTTTAGCTGTTTTTTCCACATAGGGGTGGAAATGACAGGTATAGAGTTACACTTGGCAGACAGCTCACTCATAAAAAGACTCATTTCTGTCTGACATTTATTGCTGAAGTGTTTTCACATCTGCAAAAATCCCAATTTAAATCTGTCTCGCCACATATATTCTTTTTTTATATTATATATATTTTGATCAATAGGTGGATGGATGGATGGATGGATGGATGGATAGATGGATAGATGGATAGATAGATAGATGAGGAATGGTCTCATAATTTTTCAACTTTAATTGAATTGGGATCTGTGTCATAAAGTAACCCGTGATCCCCTGATTTCCTGATTTTTTTTTTCCATGCTTGATTGTCTATTTGTTTAATTTATTGACCCCAAAAAATCGACATTAGTTTCTCTGTTTTCCTGTCCCGTATTGTTCCTGCTGTTTTTGCAGTGTCACCAGCAGTCATGCCCGGTGTGTACGTGCAGCCTCACGTTATTAATGTCCAGCTGTAAGACTGTGCAACTCTGCTGCAGCTGGAGACACAAAAGGTTTGTACGCACAGACCTGGAGCAGCTGACGGTTGACTGGCATCCTTTGCTGGCTCGTCTCTATGTGTGTGTGTGTCATGGCCATCTGCAGAATGGTAAGTGTAGCATGTCACCTTCAGTGTGAAGAGAAATGAAATGAGCTTGGCAACACCAGCTGCACCCTCAGCGTAGAATATTTTATTTTGTACTGTACATTTTGTTATCTTATTACATTGTGTCCTCTGAACCTCGGTGCTTTAAGAAAGACTGTGTCCTCACTATCTGCCCTACCTGTCATGTGCCTCTCTTGATGTCCTGGTGGCAGTGTTACATAATTATAGAGCTGTAAGATGCAGATGCAGACACATGTGCAGTAATGTCATCCGGCTGTGCAGTAGCTGGAACAGACAACCCAGAGAGGTTAATCAAACGTATGCTACAGCAGTGTGTGAATTCCATGTGAAGGCTGGCATGCTTGTTAGTTTGCACAACATATGTTTGAGGTGCAGGAGCTGAAGCCACTGTCGGCACATGAATCAGTTGGAAAAGCCTCCCATGCTTATGTTGAGCTTTCAAAGATTTCTGTGTGTGTGTGTGTCTGTTTGGGCATCAAGATTAGAGAGAGGAGGATTACATCTTGGAGGAAGACAGATAGAAAGAGAAAGAGGAAGGGAACAATTAGGTGTGGTTCATATCAGAGCCCGCTGAGCACCACCAAACCTACCAATGCTATCTGTTGTGGGCAAGATTTCAGAGTGTCACATGTCTGAACCCTTTAAATCCTTTCATTGTGCAGTCAAAGATCCATCTAAACTGAGCACAAACTTCTATTTGATTGATTACTTTTTTGTTGTAATAGAGCTTTTTGGCTATAAAACAGATATTGGAAAACGTGATTAATTCCATTTTAAATGGTGCCACATTTTGTAGGAATGAGCCGCAGAGTATGTGGGTTGTGCCCATGAAAAACTTGCCAGTCTTCTCTGCCATTACCAAGCAGCTTGTTCTGCTTTTGAATCTTATTTTGAGCTTCTGGTACTTCCGGTGTTGACAACCAGATGTCTGATTAGGTGTCTGCTCCAAGCATGCCACATATGACTGATGTGGATAGAGTCCTACCACAGCCGGTGTTCCACAAAAAAAACACGTTGCGACATTATTCGGAGTTAGGCCAAGTACCATCTCCAAATTCTAAGTTTCACATATCAGAAGATGTCTGAGACAAGTTGTGAACTGAGCGCACCAAGAAAATGACGCCACAAGAAGACTGTTTTCACCCTGTGAACAGTTAGGAGCGACAAACCACTGATTTGATACTTTTATTTTTTATTGCAAAATTACATATAGTCTTGCGTTTCATAAGCACTTAAAGATAGTGGAGTGGTGGTTTTCATCAGATGATACTGCAGTTTTAAAGAAGGATTTTATCAGAGCAAAGGGGCAGTCTGGGAATGCTTTAAGCAGCTTTGAGTTAACACAGACTCCTGACATATCTAGCTGTCTAACAGAAGTAGCAGAAAACCATTCAGATTTGGCTGTTTTGTTTAAAGGGATGCTGTGTAACTTTTGGCCACTAGGGTGCTAAACCTGTAACCTCCCACAGGACAAAGAACATTGTCCCCTCACAGAAACTAATCAGTTACAATAGCAAGAAGTTGAACTAGGAAACGGGAAGCCATCACATGCAGATAAAACATTAAAGTCACATTGATATAAGAATGTTAATCTATTGTATATTTGTCTATTTAATGATCCAAAGTTTATTTATAAAAGCCCACACACCAAAGGATGTTTACATGGTAGAGTTAAAAAATGGTGCTTTTGTTGGAAAGTGGTTTGTGCAGAGGATGACTGCCTCACATGCTCTGCCTTTCTCTGCTCAATAAAGGCTTCACTTGTTCGCACTTCATGAAAACTCTTCCTTATAGTATCTATGCTGACAATAATATAAAAGATGTATCAGGAGTGTACACTGGGCATTTATTTGATCATTTTAATTTAAAGATTAAAGGCCAATTGACAATCAAAGTCATCTGAGGGCATGTTCAGTAAGTCCAGTTAGATGTAGTCAAGTTCAGTAAACTTATTATCCTATTCAGTCCAGTAAATTGCATTTAATCTGGCTATATCCTCCCTTTTGCCTGGAAGTTGCTGGGATGGGCTCCAGATTGACTGGGCTCCTCTCACTGTCCTTTTTTTTCTGGCCACCCCTCCACTGCAAGTTGCAGCTTAAAATGACCCGTAGGTCCAATCATCTTAAGAAGACGATGATCATATGAAGAAGTGTCTGCTGTAGACAGACGAGCATTTTCACAAGGAGCTAAGGGAAGAGCTAACAACTAAAGCTACAAAAATTTCTTTGCACTTCAAGAAAACCCTGTATTTGGGATTTTGTTACACCGCATCACTTTTACATCACAGCTTGCTCTGTCACCATCTCCCAATAAAGATTTCTTTCTCCTGGCTACTATTAGTTCATTAAAGATTAAGTAAGTGCCTGCTGCTACAGAGTCTTAGCTCTGTTCCTGCGTTTTCCTACAGCACAGCTGTTGCAAACTATTTACCATAAGTATACTGGGATATCAACAAGCTGTCTTCATGTTTGACGCCTCAGTAATCATGCAGTTTAATGGGCTCATGTCGATCCTGATTTCATACACTTTTTTTTAGAATAAGGTTGTGTATTTTTGACTACAATGTCTTACCACGCAATAGTCAGCTCAGTTTGAAAAGTCAAACCTCAAAGTTATAAAATGATCTTAACGATTTTTTACACCACCTCACTTCAGTTTCAGAGAAGCATTAATATCAAAATATTAATTTTTCTTGTCATTAAAGAACATACTTGTTTCATCAGCTGTAACTGCAAGTGATGGTTATCAGGACATGGTGACTTCATCACTAGCTCGTATTTATGGAGTAGAAAAGGAGAACTGTGGCTCGCAGCTGATCAGGTGAGGTCGCATGACTAAATCATCCTCACAAGATGAACAAGTTTGTAGCTTCACATGCAAAAAATGCAGATCCTCCTAGAAAGTCAGGTCTTGGAAGGTGATTAATTATTATTTGATTTTAAGTTAAGATTGAAATGAATCTGATATTTATTCATTTATTTATAAAAGCACAGCCTAAGCTGATGTTGAATTAACATGTGAGGCTTTTTTTCACTAAATATTTCCAAGGAATGTGTCTGTCATATTAGACTTAAGGCAAACCATTTCATCTCACTTTCACATGATGTAATGAATAGCCAACCTCCACCGCTGCCAGCCTGGGGGGTTGCAGACTGCGGTTTCTTAATCTACTGCTGAAACGGTAATGAGAATAGTTTTGCTGCTTTGCGTTTGTTTCCTTTCAGTTGCCACCATTGGGAAAGCAGGAAACCCAGTCCAGACATTGATGTAATTTCTCTCATTCAATCTGCTGCGGACACAATGCAGCTGTGTTTCAGCAGATATGTGGCTCCGACTTCAGACTTCAGTAGTGTTGTGATAAGGCTCAGCAGGAGCCAAAAATCACACGAGGTGGTTTTGTGCTCGTGTAATGTGGGAGCCAGACAGACTGGAATTCGGCATGGCAGATGCAGGGCCACACAGAAACCCAGTGACTTCCTTCCACTGGGGCAAATGGAGTGCAGCTCTCAGCAGATGTTGAGCTTGTTTCTCACCTTTTGTCCCACAGGTGTTTTGCTGCTCTTTGTTTGTGCGCAACATTTAACACCAGGATTGTAGTTTTGTAGCTTGTTGTGGTGTGTTTTCATGATTCAGCAGCAGTTTCTCGGCTATCTGAGAGCGGGTTTCTGGATCTCATTTTGACTAATGACTGAGACTAAACAGTACAAGTCATTAAAATGTCCAGGTTTCTGCCAAAGGTAGCAGAATAAAGTGCAATTACTCAGTTCAGGGGAAACCAGGCTTGTTGTTGCTGCTTTTGAAGTGTAATTTCAGTGGTGTGCGTGTGTTTGTGTGTGTATGGACTGCTGATTTAGATAAGCTTTGTATCTGTTTGTGTTTTACACAATCCTTTCTATTTTAGCCAGGTTACATTACACCATCCATGGTCCTTCTAATGGTGCAGATCCGACTTTTCTGGCTGAGAGAAAAGAACAAGCAGAATTGTATAAACATCCCAAAATGTAGTAAAGCGTTCATAGGATTATAATTTCCTCTATTATATGCTGTTGTCCTCTCTGTTGCCCATAGAATAAACAGCATATAACAAGTCATAAAATAGGGAAAAGAATGTGATTTGTTCTTTTCTTTACTTTTGGTTAAGTGATCCTGTGGTACATTTGGGACCAGCTGTGTATCAGACCATCTGCATGCTGATGTTAGTGTACATAAAGGCTGGATGTACACTAACATGGCTAAATGTTGGTGTCTAAATGTAAACTCTTCCTCATGGCTAAAGAATTTCAGCTATGTCCCTCTCAAACTTTTAAGCTTTTAGGTTAGGGCTGATTGTAGTATGGGATGTTATTAAAATGCATAAAACAATGGAATACCTAGCTTGGAATCTGGAAAGGCCTTTCCCTTTCTTTAGGTCTCCCAGGGGAAATCCCCCCTCCTCAACCTCACAAAAGCCTTTGTTGCAGCAAGCCACCTTTTCAAGAGGGAAAAAACAAAGTAAGAAAAGACTTTAGTTAATTTCCAACAGGAATCTCTCCGCGTTAGAGAAAGATCCTTTATTGAATGGGAGAGGAAGTGTAGGAAGTGTAAGTTTAACTAATCCAGCGTCTCCTGATTCTTCTCTATTGTAAAACAGTATTTATGTTCCTGGGGAGATGGCGGTATCTGCTTCAAACGTGAGGAAATGTATACTCTGTGCTTTACTGTTACGGCATTTTATCCAGCTTCTCCGACTCTAAAAGAAAATGTCTGTCAAATCCAAATGTTCTGCATACTTGCTGCGCATTTTCACTTGAAACACAGAGTTGCACTGAATCCCCAGAGTGTTTGGATAGAAAAAGCTCTCTGCACAAGGTGAAGTCTGAACTATTCATGCTAGGGATGAAAAATGAATGTATAGTAGCTTTATCATTACATTCATTTGAGTCATTGGTTAAGTTATCACTAATAAAACACATTTCCTGCTTTTAAAGATTAGAATGCCTGTCAGTCCATGTCCACACACTGCTTTACCTGCTGCATCACACCAGACTCAGATCAGCTGGTACTTAGCAGGCTTGTGCTTAGCTTGATGCACTACTGTCTGTCTTCACTGTGCATCTTCAGTAAAGTCAAAGTGTTCCCAGTGATGAGCAGCAGGTGGCACTGCCCTCCCTCCACCCTCCATGCTGCATCCTCTGCATAGCACAAAGTACAAAGAACAGAAAAATCATACACACTGAGTGAGTGAGTGAGTCTATCTTACTTCTGTCTGGTTTGTTGTCTTCTCCTCAGACATCCCAGCACTACGGCTTTACCAAACCTTGAGCCAGACGGCCTTAAAGTATAAACAAGGACAGACCTTAGATTACGATGGGCAGTTTGACCTCTACAGCAGCCCATTGTTGTCTGACCTGTATGTGCATTGTGTATGTACACTGTGTGAGTAAAGGCCTGCAGCCTGATGCTGTCCATCCCCTGGGCACGGCCAGCCCTTTCAGACAGCCCATGATAATCACCCTCATGTTCTGATCCAGCCAGAGAGGATTAAAGCAGACCTGCAGTCATCTCCCCAGACACCATCTTTGCTTACAGGAAGTTATATCTCCTGACCGTTACCCTCTCATGCTGGCCAATTCTGCGCATGTGTCTCATTAAATGGGGGGTTTAAGTGAAATTTGCCTTCTGTGTGGTTTGTTAAACTGGCATGTCTGTTGACCTGATGCTTTTTGTGTTGCTCCCTGTCTACTACTTATGGTACTTATTATAGTTGTATAGGTTGGCACACTTGCAGTGAGCGCTATTAAGATTGGGATCATGTAACGTTTCGTTCTCCGTCCCATAAGCAGAAAATGAATTCTCAGCTGAATTCAGCTCTTGTTTTTGTTGCTCTCCATTAGAAAGCTTGAGATCAAATCTCAGCCTAGATACAAGCTGAGCTTTTCAAAGCATTTAAAGATTTAAGTAAGAAGTAAAGATTTCCCACTAGATTTAACCCCCTCACAAGCCCAACATCTGCACTAAACCTAACCCAGTAGTCTCTACTCTGAGATCATGTGTGTATTCTCAGGCTTGCAAAGTGCAGACATTGATCCAGATGAGTGAAAAGCATTGTGCTCTCCCTTCTTAATTGTTCATGCATGCACGTATGAGTGAGAGCGAAAGTGAACGTGTGTTAGATTAAAGAGATTATTTGTAGCATGTAGGCCACAAGTCGACCCCCTCCTACCTAATCCATGGCCAAGACACACTCCAAGTCGCACACACACTCCTCTTGTACTGCTTTGGCCCTGGCACTGCCAGCTGGGAGGTCTGGGTCGGATGTGACAGCCATTGTCAGAGGTTATGTGCCCTCTGCTGTCTAATCTTTGGTATTCAACTCCACATCTCTTCCTTTTATGTTACGTTATGACATTATTATATGACAACTATTATTGTATCATTTCACTACATGCACTCTTCACTGATATGTATACAGTGATGTTTGTGTATGCTGATCTCACATGTGCAGCTTTAGGAATGAGGCCATGAGACAACAGAGCAGATGTTGATCCCCCTGCAGATCTGCACCTCTTCTCAAGGCAGAATGGCTGTACACATTACTTACGTACTGCAGCTGCTCATCTGCATATGAGCTTCCGATTGGTTCAAACTGATTGGGTGGGGCTCTTAAAACACTCCAGACTGAGTCGGGATTGTAGCTGTACCTGTTTGAGGCAAGATGCCTCCAGACTGAATGTGGATGGATGTGCGGGGAAAAACTTAATGGTGATGCAAGGGATGTAGATGCACTTTGATCGTGGAGTTCCCAGCGGCTGAAGCAGCCGCTGTCTAAGAAGCCGTCTAAGGTTTTTGACTTCATTCTGTCTTGTTGGCGAAACAAAAGAATTTCCGTTGGGTCTGGAGAAATAATATGGCAGCAAATTCAGAAATTAAAAGTGACACAGAGGTATGTGTTTGTTGATTTTATATGTGCTGATACTGGGGTTAAGAGTAGCCCATCCCTCAGTTTGGTGTTTTCATTCAGACTCTCTTTTATAGTAAGTGTTGCTGCAGGTTTTTCCCTGTACATACTGTATGCATGTGTTTGAGTTTGAGTTTAGGTTTTCCTCATAAAACCACACAAGCTAAGCTAATCACATGAATGCATGTGAGCAGGTTTTTCTCTGCTACATGTCTCTTAGATGTTAAAAACGCAGATGTATGAGACAGCTTAATGCAGTAAGCGCTGGTAAACCAAGCTTCTGGTGGGGAAACTATGCTTCATTTTTTCATTATTAGGATACTGCTATCATTTTTCCTACTTTGATTTAAAGTAAATTGCACTGAGGGGGAAAAAGTGAGACTTAATTATTTATTTTGCTCTGAATCTGTGAATTTGTGGTCGCATAAACATTTTGCATGAGCTCCATGGCTGTGAGAGTGATTTAAGGAGGAATTATTTTTGTCTTTCTGCAACCCTTTGTGCCGAGCCAACTTCACACAGAGCGCTGCTATAACTATCCAAACAACCACAGCATTCACACAGAGTGCACATGGCTTTTTTCACCACCTGCTATTGGCGCCATCACAAGGGGAGTCCTTACTGGCACTGAGATTTTAAAGAGGAATACACACAAGAATTCAGTTTCTTGTGTAAATGCTGACAAAGAGTCAGTTATATTCTCCTAATTCAATGCAAAAAGTATCAATGAGAGCAAATATAGTAGCCCCCATAATTTACCCACACCACACCAGCGTACAGTCTTGTAAGTGTTGCTGCCAACGAGGGCAAAAGTTATTTAGCATACCGTGAATAACAGCAAGGCTTTGGTTGGTAATTAATGTAGTTAGGTTATAAACAACTCTGTCGACTGCATTTCCTCCCAAGCTAAAATATGCTTTCATCATAGAAGGTATATAAGATCACGCTGTATTGTTTCTTTAAGACCTATGGCCATTTTTGATTGCATTTCCCATGTCATACAGGGAGCATTCGAGGAGAGCTATCTCCTGAGAGCCCTATTCAGTGCAACAAATCATCATCCATCAGCAGTGTGTCAGCCTAACCCACTGCCACCATCCAACAGTAACAAAGCAGCATTTTCAGCCACACAATTTGTTTATCTTCAGCTGGGTTTCATATCCTTCAATTGTTTCTCAGGGGCTGTATGTATATCCATGAGCATTTTGGTCCCAGAGATTTTTCTTACAGTGGTTTCCTTGATAACCTGAAACTACAAAGGCTATTATTTTACTCGGTAGTTGTGCAGTAGCCTATTACTTGTCTCCAAGACGGCCTATTAAATTTAATCATAATGATTAACTTCATTGCTCCGGACTGTATATATAACAAACAGTGCAGCAGTCGTTGTTTCTTTTGCTCCACTTTGCTCATTTAATTTGACAAAGTGAACATTCCAGGCCAATGTGCCCTCTAAAAAGTTCTGCAGTGTCCATTTTGAGGCTTTGATATGCCATAAGTGCATTTTTATCAGTTTTGCAGGAAATGCCAAACAAGCCACTGTTAAAGCAAAATGTGTCAGTGCCAAAAGTTTCATGTTTCTGTCCACATACCATTGTTTCATTTCCTCAGTCTCATTTGTTTGGCTAAGTACAAAGTATTGATAAATGTTTTGAAGTTATGTTAGGAAGTCTTTAAGGCATTTTTGAGTAATGCGAGGAAGTCTTTAGAGCTTTTTTGACTAATGTGAAGAAGTGTTTGAAGCCAAATGTGCTTTAGCCGTCTTACTGTATGTAAAGGCTTATTTGTCATTAATGAGTTCTGAGGCTGTTGTGCTTCAGAGGCATTTCCAGGTGTGTGTTTTGCATTTAAACCTGATTTTATCACTTTCAAGGTGTTTCAGAGTTTATCTCCGTTAAACTCTGCATGGTACCAGCAACAGTAAACGCAGCTCAAGCTGAACCAACCCTCAGCCAGTTATGGAAATCTTAATTGGTTCAAGTCTCAGCAGAGATGCTTTCCCATAGGAGTCTCTGCGTTTTAGCTTGTTGCAAAAGAGTGAAATTAATGTCAGAGCCCATTGGGTTTTATTCTAGTTATAGAAGATTGTTTCCACATCTTCCACTGTTAGTCCAGAAATACAACGGAAAGAACATTTCTGGAAATCTTAAACAAGTTAAGCTGCTTGAGGTCCTGGTCTTTGATTTATTGACTGTCTTTCTCCACTTTGAACCTTTGTTAATAAGTCTTTTAACTTTTTTGTTTTTGTTTTTTCAACAGAGCATTTTGGGCTTTCTGTGTTTGTCTAGTTCACCAGAGTTAGAAAGATCTATATTTTCCCCAGTCGCTCATGTACTTCATAAGTATATTGATTGATCTGATTAATGCAATACTTCCTGGCTTTGGTTTTCTGTTTACTCAGCTTTGGAAAGTGGCCATTTAACTTGGTCAATCTGATTTATGAGAAATGCCTGTCTGGGAGGTTTTCATCAAGGAGGTTAAGTTCACCTATTCAGTAGTTTTATTCTCGAGTCAGGTTTTTAAGTCAGATTTCCATCTGGATATTTGGAAAGATGGACTTCAGCAAGATATTTTTTCTTTAAAATCTAGTTCAGTAAGATAAGCTGCAGAAAAATATCAAGTTGTACCGAAGTACTAGAGAGTTTTGTCTGTCCAACTACGATAAGAATCTTAAAGAGTAGAAATATTTCTATGTGGAAAATGGATGATTGTTTGTTTTTTTTTGGTTGATCTTAATTCCATAAGTTTAACAAACCTTCTTTCTTTCTTTTTAAAAAAAGAAGAATTAGTAACATACATACAAAATTTAAGTTGATATGGATTATCTAAGTACCTGCATTGTTTTTCTGATTGTTCTTTCTGCTGATTTAAACTGATTAAATATGGAGGCCATGGCACTGAGAATGTGTTTTTCTTGTGTCTGAAATGAAAAAAAAACATTCATATAAAGATGAAGCTGCTGGAGAGAAAAAAGTTTTCATTTGAGTTTCTAACTTCATCCGTCTCATACAAAGCTGCTTCAGCGTACTTGGAGGACAGAGACTCCTCTACATGTGCTCAGTAATGCTTTGCTCATGGCTGGGCTTTAAAGGTGGTGCAACCTGATAGTGGGGTGCTAAGAGAAGCTGTAAAGGTAGGCGCATGCTGGGAAATACCACTGAAAGAAAGTAGAAAGGAAAGAAGAAAATGATGTCTACCATCGTGTCGATGTCTGATGAAAACCATTCACTCTGTGGAGTTTTTGGTTTGTATTTTGGAGCAAGCTACTTCATAAATGAGGAGATCGTCTTAATCATTTATTTCAGACAAATGAGCACATGAATTGTTTATAATGAATTCTTTTTTAGTGTGATTAATTAACCCATTCACGTCTGCAGCAGCTTTGTTAAGCTATGGAGGATTCTAAACTGGTTGATACTTTTGTTTTCCTATGCTGTACTGGATGTGTTACACAGAGGAATGGTTATTTCTAATAATAATAGTGTTAGAAAGTCTTCTTTGATCACTTATATCAGTGTGTAAATATAGTTGCCATGATCAAGAATCAGAGTCATGGATGCGAATCAGTTTCCGTTTACATTGGATCAGGCATCATAAACAGCTGTGCTGTGTCAAGTGGTGGTGGACTGGGTTTTAGAGAATGCTCCATGTGTGACTTGGTGTGTCGCCTTTGAATGTTGACGCGGGTCTCGTCAATGCTGCTGATCCCTTCCCCGGGGCACTTAGTGGCTCAATGCAGCTAAAGGACGCTGCGTCCTCTGGAATGATGTGGTATAAATGTTGTAGCCGCTGGTCTCAACTGCTATTCACATCCACTCCAGCAGACAGCAAACACCGAAGAGAGAAGAAGAGGCTTTAAGCTCTGTTAAAGGTACAACAGGTGAGATGGGAGATGAGGCTCTGCAAGCAGGAGGGCTGGACTTTTCTGAGGATTAACTTTATTTAATTTCTGTAGTAGCATGGGTTGTGATGAAATTTGTTGTAAAAAATGGCAGCTAATATTGCTGGAAGCAGCTTTAACTTCAGTCTTTGTTGCGTCTTTGTATCATCATATTGATGTAAAAAGTGAAAGACTGTTTAATGCAGTTACGTGTGGTGTGACTGACCATTTCAGTGGTCTAATGTGGGTCACAGAACCCTCCATGTTCAGCATTGATCTCAGTGGTTTGGTTGTAGAACAGGAAAGAAGGTCAATTTCCATGCTGCCCCTCATCTGCTTTCCCAGAATAATTCGATTTGGTGGCCATGCGGGTTTGGAAACTTCATATGAATTTAATATTTTCCAGAATTATATGATAAACTTATTTTTTAGGAACTGTGATTTAATAGAAATCTATATTTAAACAGGACGAAATTGAGTGACTTTTGGCATTATATAACTGCAGTGTAACTAAGGACTGGCTGTCTTATGTGCTGGCGCTGACATTGCCCGGAGTGCCTCATTCATGGTGCTGTTAAAAAAAACTACAGGAACTCACGACAGGAAGCGGAAATCTATAGAAACGATCTCCTCAGAATGCAATCATGCAGCACTCATTCATCTTTTTATTTATTTAAGCAGGCAGCTGTCTCACCTTCTCTGTGGTCATACCATTTCTGTGCTACATGCTATGTTGTTCTATTGTTTATTTGCCTTTTTTGCTTTTTTTTAATCTTTTATTTTAATCTTCTTCCCCCTCGCTTTCCTCTGTCTCATTTGAACATAATCGCTTGGCGGACTCCTCTCCCTACCCATCCTGACGTGATTCCTTCTGCTCATTGCCCCCTTGTCTAACCCCTGTATGTGTGCACCTTCTGTCTGGAGATTGCAGAGTGCAGTTTAGCCCCAGTAGCAATGGAAGACAGTGACCATGAGGCTTCCTCTTCTTCAGATGAGAAAGACTCCTGCCCATCCTCTCCTAATCACAGCAGGCACCACGATGCTGTGCAGGTATCACCAACACCCCAAAAATTCATGAATCCCAATTTTACACCCTTACTTAATTTGAACTATGTTTTCTTAATAAAAAGCAAAATTTTTCTCATTTTATTTCGATAAAAGTTGGATATTTTCCCTAATCTAATGTGTAGTACATAAATATGTGATGCAGTGTCACATTATGGGCCTGTTGCTAAATTAAATAGCCGTTATATTTCTGTATTATTTATCCAGCTAGTCTTTTATCTGAGACAAGGGGAGCTTTGGTAACTGGAGTCCAAAATAAACACAACAGTGTGCTCTTCAGCTGGGCATCTTATTTTCAGAAAGCTTCGCTTGTACAGGTCTGTCTCAGAAAATTAGAATATTGTGATAAAGTTCTTTATTTCCTGTAATGCAATTAAAAAACATGAAATGTCATACATTGTGTATTCATTACAAATCAACTGAAAT
>JAVQJG010007137.1:0-24395 GCA_036024015.1 Craterocephalus amniculus | reverse complement strand
CCCGGAATGACATTAAACACTGTGCTCTTCCATCTTTGTGATTTTAACATCTGCACATTCATTTTCGGCTGGTTTTCAGGACCCTGCATTACGCTGAGGCAGTTATTAAGGAAGGGCTGCAGTTGGACCCCTCATGATGTTTCCTAATGCTTTAGAGCCTTACTGGTATGATCTTCAAACACAGTGGGAGACACCTCTGTCTCCACTAACAGAGAGAGACTGGGACTAATCGCAGCGGGCGCCATAGACTCCAGGAAGGTAGCAATTTCCCATCATTACCGTTAAATCCTGCTTAAAAGAACCGGATTCCACAGGCCTAATTACAAGGTGTTAATAATAACAATGTAATGACAGTGATTTTAAGGCCTTCCCAAAACCCTAATCCAGCTTCCAACTGACTCTCACATTTAAGTACCTGTTTTCTAAGGTGATGGCTGAATTTTAAAAGCGGCATGATTCTTATTGATTACCATTGTGATCAGTCCCTCAGCTGGGGTGTCAGGTGCTGCAAGTTAGGGCTTGATTAAGGGCTTTGGTTGAACTACTGTTCTTGAGACAGATGTCTCTGATGCTTTCCATCCTGGTGCTGCAGACTGTCCTAGAGAGACGGGCCAATCTGCGAGCCTAATTGCAGGATGGGCTAGAGTTAAGCAGAAGGGAGATTTACATGTTATTTATCAGCACGGTTTTATATTAGTCCCTCAAATTTATGCAAAACTTGTATGCATGAATTCAGAAATCAGCATGTTTACACTTTTCTGCGTACAGTTTTCACCAATGATGTGCAGGTTTCAGGCTGAAAGAAGTAAACCAAGATAATGCCTCTTTTTGGTCAAACACAATGAGCTGCTTTTAAAACAATAAAGTAAAGTAGCTGCTGCTCCATGAAGGCGATGAGCTGACCGGTTGTCTGGGTGAAGGTGTGGCAGTTTGCATCGCCCCAAACACGCCGTCCAATCACAAGTCTTCTCCCACATTTGGAATCAGGACGCATCTGGCTGAAGGTCCCGATTCTTCCCCCAGTTTTCCCCAGCACCAACTTTTGTCAACTTTGTGGCAACTCAGCAGACGTTCCTCCGACTGAAGACGCGTTTGTCCTCCGGCATGCGTCCTCCGGCGTTAGAGGCACTAGAAGCCAAACATTAGAAGCAGATCCAAGAAAAAGGCACTATGTCTGCCACTGGAGACCCGAGAGACGAGATTTCCAGCGACAAGGACGTGGAAGCAGCGGCGCTAAAGAGGCGCACAGAGCAGGTGTCCCGTTTGCCCTTCAGTGTGAAGGCTCTCATGTCGGACAGGAGGTCGCCACCAGCAGCTAATGGAGAGACGAGACATGACACTTTGACCGATGACGCTGCGCACGGGCTCGATGAGATTTCCCACCACTTATCTATGAAATCAGAGCCACCGGAGCAAGAAGGAAGTCCGTCTGGGGTATCCAGTTCATTAAAGATGTCAACAGCAGCTCGTGAGTAACGTTTCAGTATTATTGTTCTCGGTCGATAAACTAATTTACCAACTGATGACGATTAAAGTGCACGAAACCCAAAAGTATAAAAAACATACACATGTAGCCACAGTTCCAGGACAAGTCTTACTTCTGGGTTCAGCTGTTTCATTTACAGTTTTGACTTAATCCTGTTTTTTTTTTTCTTAAAATAAAATCTTACTTCTAATTAACTTTTTTTCCTGCGCTTTGAAACAGCATCTATAGGCTAATAGATAAGTTGCATGAATTTAAATGAGTTTGCATATTTTATGTTAACTAGTAAATCAAAGCAAAATTTAATTAGGCAGTAATGATAACCTATCAGAGTTGGAATTGATGGTCATCCATAAGAAAGCCATTCTGGCATATTAAATATTTATAAAAACAAACAGGAAAAGCTTCAGTTAGCATCATTTAATAATGAAAATATTTCAGTCTAGTCAGTTACTCAGTCATTAATATACAGTATAATAAATAGTGTTTCACCAAATCATTCAACTTCGTCCTCTAGGTCAGATCAATCCAGCAGTTTGCTCCTTGAGGAAGCACAAAACCAACCGCAAGCCTCGCACTCCCTTCTCCTCAATGCAGCTCCTGGCACTGGAGAGGAAATTCCATCAGAAGCAGTACCTATCCATCTCAGAGCGGGCCGAGTTCTCCTCCTCCCTGGCACTGTCTGAGACCCAGGTCAAGATCTGGTTTCAAAACCGAAGAGCCAAAGCCAAGAGGCTTCAGGAGGCTGAGGTGGAGAAACTCAAGATAGCTGCCGGTGTCGGATCCAAAGCTGTGTTCTATCCCGGCTTTTCCTCTGTTGCCTTTTCGCACGGTGTTAACCTGCAGGCTGCTTCGGCTGGGCTGTACAGACTGGGATGCTCATACAGCCGCACCCCCTTCATCCCTGCTGCACATCTGGCCATGTACGCCTCGCAGCTGGGCTACGGCCTGTTTCCCCTGTCCTGAGAGGAGGCCGCAATACACTGACAGAGTTTTGAAAAAGGAGAGAGAAGACCATTAAGCCATGAAAAAACAGAAGAAGAAGATCTGTGGAGTTGAAGCTTCCTGGTGCTCTTCCTGGTGCTTTCTTATCTCATGCGAGAAAAAAATGTTCTTTTGTAAATTTCATTAATTTTGAAAAAGACTCCATCTATGGGAGGCCAAAGATAAAGGATCCACACAGTCCTAATATGCTGTTTGCAAATATTCCCTTTTTATTATCAGAATGTGCATTTTGCAGCCTTCTGAATACTTTTCACTTCTTTTGTTGTCTATCATGAATAATTTGAGTGTATTTTTCACTTGTTAGCTTCGAATATATCATGAAGTAGTTGGAAAAAAGCAGTTGACTGTGCATGCCAGTATATGTCTACAAAAAAGGACTGGAATTATTGGAATTATTTGTAATAGCTCTTAGAGTTATATATTTACTAATGCTTATCCACATTTTTAAAGGCTAATATTTTAGATGTATTATATTAAAAAAAGCATTTACTTAACCCCTTTCCTCTGTTTTTTTGTAGCATGCATTGAACATAAAGCCAGATAAGTTACCTGGTAAACAGTACAGTCATATAATAATTCACAAACTTTAGATCTTCAGCTGGTAACCCATGCCTCCTCTTGCTTACCCCTCCTTCAGCTCTGTGGTTCTCATCTCATTCTACATGTTGTTTATCTTCAGAGCTGCGAGCTGTTTGCACTGTACAAATCTTCTTTAGCAAACTTCTGCAGTGATCAAGCGTCCTCTCCTCTGACAGCACTGTCGACCCCATGTGGGGGCTCCAAATATTTAATAATATCTCTGTTCTACTATCCATTTGTATTACTTAATAATGTGTTTCTACTTGCAGTTACAAATAGAAATGTCTTCTGTGAGGAGTACCACTACAACATCATGGATTTTTAACCTTTGACCATAAATGGTTTAGTTCCATCCAGGCTAAAAGTGACAGCTCTGCTCACTACATCACAAATTGGCCACTTTATCTGTCACTTCTGGTCAGGAAATTGCTAAACCACGTCTTCACGGTACGCTGAGCCCCTCAAATTTATGAAGGAATGATTTGTCTTTTTAGATGACGCTAGCTGTTACATGGCATCTATGTTGCAGTCTTGAATGATTGATATCACGCCAAATGAGTTGTATCTCTTTCACTTATTGAATGAACCCTATCAAAGCACGGGAGGGATAACGACACAATTGGCTTCATCCTATTATTGCTGTGGTCGTCCATGTGAAACTTTACATTGAATTTCCACATGTATCACCCACGGAGCCTTTGATGTAAGGAAGCTGTGCGTGACAGAACATTAGTCCAACCACTGAGCTGCTCACTTACCAATCAGCTTTAGAGCTTTATGCTGAAGATTAAGAGCATGGTATAGTGCTGTATGACTGTTTGCTGTGCTCATGATCTGTGGGAAACGAGCTGGGCATTCAGGTGGCCCAAGTGGAGGAAGAGCTGCACTTTTAAACATTTACTCAGCCAGTAGTGCCTTATTTTTGCAAAAAGGAGGGTTTTCTGTAAATAGCTCCCCTCTATCTAAAAACGTAATTGTCCATATTGCTCTTGATATTGTGGAGATTCAGATTTTTGGTTTTGTTTGTTTGATTCCTTCCTGCTCTGTGAGCTTTGCAATGCTGCGTCAAACCAGGCCGTCCCCTTGCAGTCGCTGGTTAAATTGCGCTTGTCCCAGAATTCTGGCTCCAAAACTGTGAAATTATATGTGCAGACTTGGTGATAACACAAGAGGGTATTGCACAGTCTCTCTCTTATGTAAACTTGGAAAATCTTGGGAAAAGCTTGTTACCATTAGCACATATTTCACAGTCCATTTGCTTTCTCCGTTTGGAAATCAAACCTGGCATTATGCGTGTAGTAAGGCCCTTAATGGCTTTGATTGGCCAACATGTTTTAGATGCTCCAGTGGCAAAATAAAAATCGGAGAAAGAAGAGAGTGAATAATTATTATAATCCTAAACATTTTAAATGAATTTTAAAAAAAGAAATGATACGCAAGTTTGACGAATAATGAGTGTTGAGGAAGTCTTGAGAGGTTGAATTCTGACTGAGCTAATCTGAGTTTCTCAGGCTGAATAATCAATGAGATTTCCACTAAAGCAAGCTTCATAATGTCGTTAGCTGAAAGGGCAAAGGGGTCCAACAGAGCTCATAGAGGCTTAAAGGATAAATTCACATTTTTCAACCCTATCTTAATCAGGACTCACATGCGTGTAATGTACAAGGAAACAGCTTTTGGCTGCAGCAATAATTCTTCTTCTTCAGACTGACAGAAAAGAGATTCCCTTTGAAGTGTCTTTCACTCAAGGAGACCAATTTTGCTCTCCTCTTTGCATGCAAACTACTTATTGAAGTTAAAACGATGATTTAACAGTTTGAATTAAGTTGTATCCTCATATTTGACTTGGCTGTCTTTGCAAATTATGTTGCAGTGGCAGGACAGACAGTAAGTGGACTCCATTATATAAACATTTTCTGTAATACTCAGTCATGGTTTTAGATTTGTGCTTTATTTCTCATGCTCTGCTTGCATTAGAGGCCACTTTTCCTGAAAATCATGCAGTATGGATCATACAAAATATGATCATCCACAACCAATAACTTTTGAGAGTGCAAAAAAACATCACGCTTTGCTTTGCATTTATTTTTGCTTTCATGTTCTGAAAATTAACTCCTATGATCAAACC
Organism: Craterocephalus amniculus; assembly: GCA_036024015.1. NCBI lineage: Eukaryota > Metazoa > Chordata > Actinopteri > Atheriniformes > Atherinidae > Craterocephalus > Craterocephalus amniculus. The sequence continues at coordinate 19,200 of JAVQJG010007137.1, read as the reverse complement.
AAGAAATACAAATTTGAAAGATATGTGTGTCATTCTTGCAGTTGTCTCTAAAATCCACTAGATGTAGCAGCTTCCTATCTGTTGCTGTTTAGAAGCCAGTTCTGTTGTAGTTCGTGGTATTTAAAAGGCATTGAGTGGAATACTTTAGTGACATCCTAAAAAAGTTCACATGCTGGTTAACTGGCAAGTCTCATTATCCTAGGTAATGTCTGTTAAATTCATGAGCAACCTGCTGATAAAAGATACTTTTTTTTAGATATTTTTTGTTGTGCTGTCGGTAAATGGCTTGATTTAGGGGAATGGGGGATTTCTAGAGATCAGTGTTGGACTAAAATAAGTTGTGAGATTCTTATACATGCGTCATTGAAATCAATGATGCATCACAGCTGCTCTTATCAGACTGAGAACAAGTGACCTGCCTACAGAAAAAGATACACATATTCCACCAGACAGTTGTATCATTTAACATGAGAGAACATAGTTTCTGAATTAATTTTTTCTGTTAAAATCTGTCTGTTGCTAAAGAAAGCAGTCAGAACCACTGCGCCAAAAGCAGGGAAAATTTCTCTCTTCTGTCGCAGCCTGTTAGGCAGAAACTGAGATCCAGATCAACCTTTCAGCATCCATTTGCACGCACCTTAGCTCAGATACACAATGTGCTTTATAACACAACAGCTAATAAAACCAACAACAAAAAGAACCACAGCACTTTTCACAAAGAGGGGCAGCAATATGAGATGTGACAAACATAACAGGGATGGGGGGAGATTTTTCTTTCACTTTTAAAACCTACTATAAGTATGATGCATCTAGAAGGTGTGCTGTGGAGGCAAATAACAACTATGTCTAAAAAAATGCAAACTTCAAGCAGCTTTTAAGGCCAAACACAGTACCGAACACGATGAAGTCATGTTTGCTATTGTAATGAATCCCAAAGATAATGTGACTTTGCTCCACCAATCAGACGATGGTGACATGTTTTCTCTGTGTGCATCATTTTCTGTACTACACTACTATCAAATATTTGTTCATAAGTGGAGTTTTTTCTGTTTGTGTCAACTTGAATGTGTTTTCCTAGGTTGCTGAAAGCCACTATACATTGACACATTGTTCAAAGTGCTATAATAAGAAAGAGGAAGTGCTTTCATCTTGTCTTCAAAGCTGCAAAGCAGGTGTGTTTCCCTGCACAGTCCCTGCGTTGTCTTTGCTGTAAATTTTCCTTTTTTCTGTCCGTCTGTCTTAGCATCATTAAAAAGGCGTTACGCATTTAGTATGAAAGGTACAAAAAGGTGTCAGCAGTCTTGATCTAATTAGCTGCACAAAGTCGAGCTTCATTCCTTTGCTGTTATAGTTAATTTGTGAGCTCGTTATGAAAGGACAAGAGAACAAGCCTTGACTTCGATACAGGCCAAGTTCACGGATTCCTCACCGTGGGAATTTGATCTTTACTAAAACACGTATGGTCACACGCACACACAGACCTTGAGTAATCCCACCTCTAGCAGTTTCTTTCTTTTGTTCAGTTCTTTCAGCTGGTTTTCAAGAGACATTTCCCTCAAGCCGGTTGGCCAAACAACCTGACCCATTTAAACATAAAGACACACCTAAAAGCTTTGGCTTTGAGGTTGTGCGATAGAAAGCTTCCCTCTCTGTCTCAATGTTGTTTTTTTTCTTTTTTTCCACAAAGATCTGGGGCACTGAACACAGAGATCATAGCAGAAATTAGAACAACACACTCCAGGATATTTTTTTCTTTTGTATTTATTTTGATGTTTTAAAGTTCTTAACATGCAATTTTCCATCCATGTTTTTCTTAGTGTTTTCTTAGTGTTTTCTTCTGTCTCTTTATCTTTTTGTCTGAACCACTGCATATTTATTTGATCCCAGAGTGTTATTGTAGGAAAATTATTCCAGCCCCCTGCAAAGAAACAGCTTGGTGTTGTTTGCACTGAAATGCATGTGTGCCGCCACTGGAGTCCTGATGTTCCTTTGAAGGACTGACATGAACACATCTGGAGGTAATATTGCTGTTATTAACATGAAAGCGCAGAATTAAGTTGCATATTTGTTACCATTTATTCGACTTTATCTTTAACACATTGAGTACATCCTCCCTTTGTCCTCTTTTAGGTCACAAACCTTCAAAATATCTCATTTTTAAGAATCTTTTTTTAAAGGGACTCTTTAGATCAGACACATGAATATAAACTTAAATAGCTTCCAGCAGGGACATCCATACGTTGCCCGGTGGGAAATACATATCTCATGTCCTATCCTTTTCAGAGCAGTGCCATCTGTAGCCTTCACCATTGTCTGTGTCTCCTTACAGATCTGTGTGTCCGCTCCGTCTCCTGAGATCCTGTGACTCATTAATCTCCCCGGGGGCTTCTTTTCCGCTAAAAGGGACCCAGTCACCCAACTGTTTCTGGTATTTTAATAACATACTACTGAGATGAGATATGCACTCAGATACGCACAAACTCAGAGATGGTTCCCTCAGATTTAAAAGCACAAATTTGGGAAAGGGCCACAGTGTTGCTCCGTGACATTTTGTTTGGCTTGGCTCTCTGGTTCCACTTTGGTTTGTCTCTGCTTTGCATTTAAAATATTTTTCTCCATCAACTTTGTTGTCTAAGTGAATTTGTTCTGAATTATTTATCGTCTTTATAAAAGCATTCTTCAAAATCAATTCTTAGAAGAAAATGTAAATTAGTTAACTGAATATTGAATAAAAATAGAAATGAAAATTTAAATCAGCTGTTGCAGAAAATCTTCAATAAATCCTTAAAGCTTCAATTGTCTTTCATGTCACTTATTGTGCTGCAGCAGGAAAACCGGTCCCACAGAGTGCAAGAGTCAACAGTGCATGCGTGAAAACAGTTTGAAGTAGTGAAAACTGCTTCTCACCTCAGTAAAACTGCAGCTGGAATCAGATTATAGCCTGAACCTTCGCTTGGAGTCAGACTGGTTTCTGCAGAATCCACATAAACATACTCAGTGCTATCTATCTGACATTAATATGAATCATTGTATTAATATGAAGGACATTGTTGGCTATATGACATTATCAGAATGTTAATTTCCCTAACACAGGCCTTTTAAAAAGGATTTGAACATGTAATCTAAATCATGCCATGAAGGCATGAAGACGTTAGCCTGTCTGTTTTTTCTGTGATGTATTAGGTTTTACTTGAAGTTAACAGGCTTAAGATTCTGGCTTAAGGACATAATTTTGCCCCCACATCATCCATGATTTCAGCCTAGTGCGTTATGAAAGGATTTTGAGAGGCTTGTGTTTATCTTTATTTATTGCATTCTCGTAAAAACATTGACATTTACTAGATTTCATACAGGCAAATCTTTTCTCCAGTGATTATCTTCGTGAGGCATGTAATGCAGCAGAGCACGCCTGCCGCACCCCTAGGGTCAAATATTGAATTATTGATAAACAGTAGGTGGTCAAAGCAAGAGAGCAGACTTCCATTTGGGACAATTAAAGAGGATTAACACGGTCCTCAGAAAAACTGTCCAAGTTCACTTCCTCTCCGCCGTCTTTTCAGTGCATGTATGTTGTAAACCCTTATATACACACACAATCAGTTTTTACTTTAATACCCTTTCAGCCACATTAGCAGCTCCTAAATATTGCTGGGGTCTGTGACCAGTTTACCCATTTGCTCCGGACTTAAATATCTCAGTGCTGAAATAAGGTCATGAACAACACACCTGATTGTGTAAAGACAGCCAATATATAAAGTCATTTAATGTGAATGTGAGCAATTTCCCAGAAAGGGGCAAGATTTTTAGTAGTCTTTTTTTGGGTTCCTTTTTGTAGAGTTGTTGAGATCTGGGGGGTACCAACCAATCACATTTTATCAGGCAGGTGAATGTTCTGGACCAAAGGGACACCAGCTGTGTTTGTATTGATCAGATCGACCCTCCAGTCATACTAGAAATACATCATGTGAACTCTCCAGCTTATCCAATCAACCTGTCATTTTCATTTCTGTGGTGTCTGCACATGCTTGAGCCATGTGAAGGTTTGAAGACATGATGAGTTTCAGGAAAAGACTTGGAAAAAATAGAGGCATCAAAGCAGTGAAGGCTGTGCTGGATTTGTTGGAAACTGACATAGTTAAGGATTATTGAGCCTGACGACAGTCAAAAGGCTCAAAGCAAGGAGTTGTGCACTCTGATATTTGATCAAATCTTTTTCATCGCCTTCTTCCCAATTTCTACACAATGTGCATGTCACAAGCATTACATTCATATTAAATCTCTCCATTATGCAATTGCACAACTGAAGATTAACTTTATCCAGTGCCCATGTAAACATGTCAGCTAGAATCTCTGACCAGATAGATTTCAGTGGGAAGATGTTTGTCCATGTACATTTAGCTACAGTCGAAACCATCTGCTTCCACTTGATGGTGATTTAGCTTTTTATTATATGCTTATATATTCAAATAGTTTTGCATTTATAACTGCAGCTACTGCACAGAACAGAAACCTTGGACTGGATGTCTGTTATCTGGTACCTGCTGTCTGTGCTGGATGCCCATAGATGTTGTCCTGGTGACAAAGTCACTAGACTAAAGGCAAAGGGTTTCCAGATTAGTGTAAAGCTGCTCAGTCCCAAGTTTAACTTGAAACTGAAGAACCTTGAGATAATACACATTTCTTATTGCTGACGTTGAATAAATCATCGGAGGAGCTCCAGGTCAGAGGTGGAAGAGACTGAGTTGGGACTTTAGGATTGAACCTTTGCTCTTGATGCACAAACTCCTTGAATCGTTTGATGATACGATAAACTGCAGACAGAAATACACTAATCTCTCTCCATCTTTCTTTTTGGAACTTATTTTTCAGATAGTTCAACTATCATTTCACACATTTGTTGGTCAACTGGAGTTCTTTTACTTCTCAAAGGCTGGCGAATGCAGCTTTTTTTTTAGCCATCCTCGATTTACGCAGCCATCTTTTTCGAATTTAAGTTTGCACTGGTAATTGCTCATTACAGCATTGCATGACTGTTACAGTGTCTGAAGGAAACAGGTGCTGCTATGGATTGTCTCTCCTGATTTGTTGATGGTGATCTGAAGGTGAGACAAAGGTCTGATCTTTCAGGTTAGGTGTGATACTCAATTAAACTGAAATGTGAAAGCGATAACATTTTGCCTCTCTGACCATGACCAGATGAAGGATTTGAAATGCCATGGTCCCCCAGCTGTGTCTCTGCTAGTCACATATGTGTGTGTTTGTGTGTGCCCATGAGGTCATTTATGTCTGCTCCTGTGGTCCCATCTGAACTTTCCAGAGGGTATAAGGGGCTCCTGCTGTGGTCCTGTTTGGCAATCTCCTCTTAAAATAGAGCAAATTCTGTTTACTGACTTCTTCCCTATTATGAAGTTTAAAAAAACAGAGACACCAAACCAAACCAATGCCATGACACAATGTGTTTCATATTTTTGCTCCTGGATTGTCTGAGCAAGGTGGTGTTTTCCTGATCAGCACCCCCCCACCCCCCACCCCCCTTTCCTAACCTTTATCAGCACCAAAACAATGATTACTTTCTTTGATCACAGATTAATTCTGGGTTAATTTGAAATTTTTAGAACTGTCATTTCACTCTTTACAAACGATATTGTCTGTGTCCATTGCTAATGATGCAAACCTTTGCCAAATGAAAATGGAACAAATATGTACTTTCGAATTCAACACAAATGGTTGAATAAACTATGCTGCAGTAGAGTTAGGAGTACTCTGTCATGCGTTACATAACATAATCATTAAGCCTTTGCAGTCTCAGTCCCACTTATCATTATTGTTTTCATTCACTTTTGAATTTTAAGCTTGCCTGATGTTCCATTTAAATCTGAAAAATTGTTGCAGAAATTAAACCTAATCTCTTCCTTTTATTTACCTCATGCAGCACTGTATTAGTACAGATTTGTGGGGAATTTAGTTAAGTTGCACCCCTTCCAAAACAAAACCCTTTGAATCCAAAATGTGGAAGCAGCATTAGGTCTCAGTGGATTCATATTACAGAATTAAATGGATAATCAAAAGCAATCATCTTATTATCTCTCTGAAGATTAACTGTTCCTTCCTGCTAAGAACAAATAAACCGCAACAACTTGAAAGCTTTTTTTTCTATTGTAACAGTCTTTTTTCATTTTGTTCTTAAACTCTTAACCAGACCTCATCCTTATCTTGCTCCCCTCTCCTCCCTCCTTTACTTTCTGTCTCTCTGTTGGGGATGTTTGTTCAGTTTGACACTGTGCCGTTGCTTGAGTGGGACGTCTGTTGTTGCTCCTCTGTACTTTGCTCTAGCTCCCCTAATCCCCTCTTCAGATGCACTGAGCAGAACCACAGAAATTTACCAGTCATTTATACCCTCTTGTCCTGGGTATCAACACCAATGATTGCTGTTTTTGTTTATTTTCCCTGAACTCTCCTTTTTCACCTGTCAGACACTTTCTGATTAGTTTATGTTAACAGTTTTACATCATGCTCTTTTTAAATGACAAACATGTATAAAGATTACAAAAGTTAAGGAATAAAATTGTCCATATGATTCAGTAATTAACTGTACCTTTGTCTCAGTGAAGATGTACCCTGCTTACTGTTTATCTGAACTCTTTGGATTTTCTCCTTTGCTTTTCTGTGTGCATACAGTATACAGCTCTATTGGTGTGTTTGCAGTTACAAAATACACTCTAAATGGAGCTATTCTCTATGGAGGACAAAACAAAAATGTCTGAAATGCCTTAATGCTTTTCTTCAAAGTGTGCAAAATGTGCTTTTTAAGGTGAGTAGCCTCAAATAAACATGTGAAAACTGAAGCTTTTTAGGCAGTTCTTGTACTATAGCTTCAGCAACATATATTGGAATAATTATGCTATAAAAGTAGGCTTTAAAATAAGATGAAAATGAATTAATTGGATTTTATTTTGTTCTTGAGTAGTTGAAAACTTAGGTTCTATCAAATCTGACTGAATAACCTTGTTCTAAGCTTGGTGAGTCTAATAGATTTTAGAAAACTTTTTTTGTTTTTTGATTGCTTTTCTCTTTAAGAAATGGCTTTTGTTCCTGGTCCCTGTACCATAAAGTTCAGCTTTTTGAAGAATAAATGTTAAGTGCTTTGATGTACTGATGCTAGAGTCTCTGCAGTGGAGTTTAACATCTCCTGCGGGGTTATATTTAGCCTCCTTGTAACCTCTCTTAATGTCCTTCCCTGTGTCTGTGAGGTGCAGTGATTTTCTCTTTCTTGGCAGGAATTCCTTCTCATTTTGTTTCAGACAATTTGAATTAGGAGGATTACAAATAATTCAAAATCATGTCCCTTTAATCACATGTATCAATACAAAAAAAATGAAAAAAGGAATGTATACTTTATTAAAGCACAGCACTTGTTGAAGGGACGGAGCTAAAATTGTGACAAGCTTTTTTTTTTGGTGACCTAGTTGACAGGAGGTCCTGTTGCTTTTGTGAAAACGGCAGACATTTTCCACTTCCCACAAAGTGGAGCATTTCTCGCTTAACGTTGGCTGTCCAAAATCATCTTAACACTACCAAGGGAGGTAGCTGTCAAAAATAAACTGAAAAATGATTGTTTCCATCGTAACAAACATGCTTTTCTTTATTTCTGTATCACAGTGATTGCAGCACCTCATTTGAGCAGACCATGTTTCACCATCAAGAAAAAAAAAATTATACATTACATTTTTTCCCCATGATCATTTTCATATAAATCTGAAGGCCAAGCTTAGCCTTTGTAAATCTCTGTAAATGCATAAGAACTTGCAGGCTCAAAAGCCATTGTACTGTATAGCCAAACACACCGACTTGTGAAAAAAAAATGTCAACGATATATAAAACTGAAGTGGGAGAGCTTTGTCATTTGAAAAAAAAAAATCCGAAAAGTGTTTGTAAAAACAGACAAGTGTGGATAATCCTCATTACATCAAACTAGATTTAACTATTCTTTGCACAGAAAGAAGGTGCTGATTAAAGGTCCATCCATCCATTTTCTGAACCGCTTGATCCAAGTGGGTCGCGGGTGTGCTGGAGCCTATCCCAGCTATCAACGGGCGAGCTGATTAAAGGTCTTTAGTTTTAAAACCTCAGATGTTTTACTTTTGTCCATGGAAATTGCATGAATTACCTTCTAATGTTTGTATTACCCTTAAGAATGAAAGTTTCTGTAAGAACACATAACCACAAGATGTACAAAATGCGATGTATAGTGTTTTCCAAACAGCCTTGGGCAAAGGACGACATGTCACATGCTGTCTTTGTCATTTTCATTCAATGTTAGCAAATGACTGAGCAGATCTTTAGAAGGAATGGAAACACAAGTGTGGACAAAACTGTAAGATGTAACAGTTTAGCATTTGCAAAGAGCATGAATTCTGCACTGACATGCTTCAGCTTGAGTTATCCTCAGCCCTAGTCCTGTCACAGCCAGTAGTGTTTGCATGCTCAAGCCATGTAGAAAGCACCCATCACATTTCCTAAGTCCATGAAGAAGAAACCACAACCTCCCACTTTCTTTGCATTGTTGTCAGAAATCACTTTGTCTCTCCGTCTCCGTCAGTTCCTGCTGCTGATGTTGTACTCGTGAGGAGAAGAGACATTTCCTCCGCACAAACTAGCTGATAAGAATTAGCATAGTCGCAATTCACCTATGGGGCATCCTACCAGCGTGAACATTAACACTTGCATCATTATAGCAAGTTCTCTGCAGAGAGCCGTCTCTGCCAGACAGCATGTCTCTCCAGCTAAGCAGCAGAGCGCGGCTGGAATGGACATCACCCCCCGTTGAGAAGACTATTCATCCGCCAACCCCATTTGCACCCAGCTAATTATTCATTGTATAATGTGATCAGCATTCACTGTCATAGTTTATTACTCATTTGACATGGTTCAGCAATGATTTGCTACCTTGTTTCGCTGACAGCTTGTGATGTACTATAAATGAGTGTGATATAAACTGTGAGGTAAAAGCAAATACATCTGGGACTGATTTGATCAGGTCTACTTTAACAAAAGGTCAACTTGACTCAATTTTCAGCCCATCTCCAATGAAGGTAAATGTATGACACAGTACCACTGTAGTGGTTTGTGAGAAAACGGAAACCAAACATTGCATGTTAAATGTCTTATGCTTTTTTCAGATATGATTTCATCACCTTAATGACAGGAATCCTAACAAACAGATGTGGGTCACTATTTGTAACAGGGTTCTTAGTAGGGCAGATATTGGCGCCCCCTACTGTGCCCCAAGCACTCACCTAACTGGATCATGACAAAACATTTTCCCGGGCAGAGTTTGAGACAGCATGGTGCAGGACAGCATTCTGTGTGATGCTGAAAACATCAAATATCTCTTATAGAGTTGTGTGCATCCTGACAGTTAGAGAAATTTAAGGCTTTTTATTGATGGGCTCATAGTGGATCATGTCACCTTAAGCATGATGCTGGAATTTTTTTTCTCTTCTTTTTATTTTCTAAGCTTTCTTATGTGGATTGTCAACAAGTAACAGGAACAAAGACTTCTTATTTTCCGTCTTTGTTAAAAGATATGAGGCCAGCTCCCGCTGTCAGCAAATGCCAACAACATTGCGACAGTGGCAGAGCACGGTAACCCCTGCAGCTGGCCCATCTATACTGCAATGTTAAATGTTTGCAGTCATAGAAACAAGCTGCCCTACTTTTTTTATGATGCTATACCTATGTTGGGCTGACTGGTTGCACATGCAACAGCTGCACTGGATAGTTTTAATTATTTTTAACAATTAGTTTCACTTGGCCATGAAGGAATGTCTTTCTCACAGAAGGATCAACAGCACCAAAGCAAGAAGAACGAGCGTGTGCCTCAAATTGTTCCCCATTCTTTCCCCTAAGTGGTAGCAGCATGCTTGACCCTGAGAGGTGCTGCATGAATGTTGGATCAGGAAACTAGCTGAAAATCTATCAAAAATGCTGTATTGGCACAGATACAAACATTGTTAATTTCTTCTAAAAGGCATGATCTTTAACATGCAGTGTGTCTTCTGATGTCTCTGAATATATGAGGTTCCAGCATCTACAGCTGCCACAGGGATCCAGTAAAAAATTAAAGAAGCAGTATCCAACTATTTAGTGAACTGAGGTTTTGCCTGAATGTGGTCTAAAAACAACTAACAGAAATTAATAAATTATTACAATCCCAGAACAATCACCATATGTCTCTGGAGTCTAACAGGGGGACTGCATGACCACGAACTGCCTTTGCTTTTAACTTTGTGTACATAAACCTAATTAAATGATCATATTTACCTATAAACATCAACAGGTGTCGTAACACCCATTTATTTGAAGTGACGGCTCTGTGCTTAATACTCAAGATTACTCAAGTTGGAGTCATAAAAATATATAACAGAGAATTTATTGGTTTCACACTTACACTTTGACCAAATGGAAATGACAGAGTAAGGACTAGTAAAGTGTGGACTGATATTGATATATTAACAACACCAACATCAACTTTCAATGTTCTAGCATCAATATTCATATCAGAAATTTGATGTTTTAGTAAATTGGGTTAAATATATGGGTTATCATGAACTGGAATACATCGGAAAGAAACTATAACACCAGGATCTTGTTTAAATTTTATCCAGTTGGGAGGAACTACTTTTTCTTTCACCCACCATAGTCATATGTGAAATATGGTACAGGCAGATACTTTATGGTATCAGGTTAAGGTTTTTGTGTTGATGTTCAAACAATTGGGCTCCATCTGTTCTTCAGACTAAGGCATTCTCTTTGTTTTGTATTACCTTAAATATGGTCATAAATTAAATAAATACTACAATAAATATCAGTGTAAGTTCATGTTGGAGTTATATTTGTCTCTAAGGATGCTGCACAGTATGGCGTTGTATATATAATCAGTAAAACAGACATGGGGTTTTTAAAGGTAAAAATACAGCTGAAAAATATTTAACAGATAACCACACCAATCCATCTCATTTGATTAGACTGGTGATGAGCTGAGCATTTTGATGTTGACAAACAAATGAGATAATTGTGCAATTTATGATTAATTTTTTAATACATTTTACTGGTAATTTTAATAAAGTCTAGATTTTAATAAAGTCTAGATTTTATTCCTCCTAGATTCCTCCCCCCGGTGTTTGCTGTTTTGAAAGCGATTTTGTGAACACATTAAACTACTTTAATAGCCTACTGCCTTGAATTTTATTAGATAACAGATCAGAAAGAAAATCTGTGGTATCGCACATCAAGGACAGTGTCCACACTTCAGCATGCTCTCTGAATGTAAAGGTGGACTATTATTGGCTACTCAGAATACACATAGGCCATTCATACAGGCTAATACCAGGCGCCTGCAGTAGGTTTTACAGGGGCTTACACATAGCCTATATTAAGTATTTCCAACAATGTGATGCACATTTACAGAAACTATCCACAGATCTGTTGTGTCTCTGCCAACGTTGGCACCGGACATTATCACTGTGAAATGTGGCAGAACCTCATTTTTGAACATTTCACACAAGAGTGGAATTCTCATGTGCAAGGGTGGGTGTGCACCCCCCAATTCATGCAGAGGCCCTGAGAGAGATAAACTGCATTAAAATGTATTTAAACAGCAACATTCAGTGGAAAAATGTCCAAATGTAGCTAGCTAAAAATGATGCAACCTAATCTCTCAATTACACCTGCAACAGCTCACAGCAGCCCGACCGAAACAGTCTGTCTACAAACACTATTAAAGCTCACCATTATCTCCAAAAATCTCATTTGAACAATTTGGAATCATCACATTTGCTAGAAAGCAAACAAATATACTTAGAAGAATTGTGATTTTTCCTCCATTAGATTGTTACTTTCTTCTACTCTTGTCCCCACATCGAAGAGTCATCTGTGATGCCTCCTTCCCCCTTGTTCCCTCGCCTCTTTCCCAGTGGTGAGGTCAGAGGGTCTGTCCTTTCCACTGGAGCCACTTGGAGTGACAAATGGCAGCACAGCACTGCTAGCGGCCCACAGCACTGGCAGTAAACAGAGTGAGGGCGAGGGAAGAGCACAAAAAGGCTGTGATAAAAAAAAGACAAATGAAGAGCAAGAGAGAATCAGGAATATGAATAAAGGGGCGCGTTGGGAAGGACACACATGAAAGGTCAAAATATTGCCAGGGTGATGTTCAGCAAAGACTGTTGGAGCTATTTTTAAACAAAATATAAAATAACCCAAATCTGGTATGGAACATGTTCACATTGTTTTTCAATTTGCACGTTTTTGCACCATTCATTCATTCATTCATTCATTCATTCATTCAACTTCACCAATATGACCAGACATTGAGAAAATATGAAAATAAAAAAAACAAAAGCATCGTTTTCTTTCAGCTTACAGGATACATTCATTTCCATCAGCATTGAGCTCTGACTCATTTCATCTGGAGTCACTCATTTCAGCTCGTCTTGGCCTTGTGTTAGGTATCTAAAAATGTACTAGTCTCTTGTGTAATTGTGGGGCTTCGCCAGTTATGAATTATAGATACTCAATGCAGAGCAAAACAGATAATTGTAGAATGTTTAATTACCTTTTAATTTCCCACAGCCTCATCTGAAATTGACAAAGCAATCTAAACACATAAATGATCTACTTCCGTGTTTCCAGGCGTGTCTGGCCTCAGACTGAGCAACATGTGACTGTTCATCCATTATAGACGTGGCAGCGGTCTCATATGATGATACTTTCTGTTGGGTTATGTGATATTTACAGAACATCATTTGTGCTTCTTTTTTCAAGATTCCATTGCTTGTTTCTTACATAAGACTACGCTTGTGTCCTTGGCCCTTTTATTCCCTCCCCGTCTCAATAAATCATTTCCTTAGGGCCCTTAATTAACATCATCTGAAGTCGCCACATCTAGTATCCCTTCTTTGATGTGCCAATCTAAAAATCACTTTGAAAACCTTATAATAAAAAAAAAAAACATAAACAAAGTGGGATCAGCCTGTGACATTGGGATGACTCTGGATTGGATTCATGGTTCAGGTGAAACAAACATATAAACACACACATTTACCCACACATGCGCATACGCCTTGTCTTGTCGCGACTACGGCCATCACTCTGAGTGATGTCAGTCAAATTAATTGCTGTTCCTTTCCTGTGGCACGCTTGAGGAGCTTTCACAGAGGCAAGGACAGTCCAGGGCCCGGAGTAAGTGGACTTTAAAGGACAACACTGTGTGAGTGTTTGTGAGAGAGAGAAGGAATTCACAATTTTTCAAATTCTAATGACCCGAAACTTTATTTGATTAATAGATATCTTTTTAAACTTGCTTTTTAATGAGCTGTTCCTGTAAAAATGCTCATCCAACAACAGATGTATCCTTAAATGAATCAGATTTATATTGTTGTGGCTATAGAGTACTGGACTGTCATTTACAGTCATATATTTATAACAGATTACAAAGAGCTCAAAGCCAAGACATCTTAGATTTAGATTTGTCCTCAAGGTTTGTCTCCAGGCTCCTGCAGGATAGTAACAAAAGGTGTGTCAGCGGGTCTCGTAAAATAAAAACCCATGTCCTTGTCTCTGCTCTGCTCTCCGTTCACACTTCAACTGCTTTGATTTTTCCTCATACTCCTCATTCAAGCATTTGAATAGATAAGGTCATTTAATTTCTCAAGGCAGGTGCATCCTTTATATACAAATTTCTCACTCTACCGAAAAATGTTATTCATACTCACTATTGTCTCTCCAACAATATCTATGGGAACAGAAGTGCATGCGAGCCAAAATTCCAGCTTAACTATGATGTATTGTTTCAAGACTCAGAGCATCAGACACGGCTTTAATGCAATTAATAAAAGAAACAAAGCCAACAGTGGGGATACAGAGGTGCCACAGCAGTTGCAATAGTTTATTATTTCAAGCTGTTCACGAGTCCAGATGGGGCATTTCACTTTGCTAATGATGGCAATACATCACCAGACTGAACAGACAACATGAACACCAGCGAAATGCAGGAGTGAGATCTTGGATGTGAAACACAGCTGGTCCCATTAGGTTTCACTCTTTGGATTCTGGTGTGAAATTTGCCCCAGGGCATTTGATGTGTGGAGGTCAAAGCTGCACAGCCATTCGCACGTACACCATACGGCAGGTTTCATGGAAATAGACAAAAACATGTTCATTAGCTTAAGCGCTGACATTTTCCATTCATATCTCTGAGTTCCACTGATGGGAGACATTTGGAAGAAGTTTGAAGCTTTTTATCATCATCAAAAAAATATAAATACATTCCCTCCTAATCAAATCTTTGTGGATTAAATAGCAGTTTTATGACAACAAATGAATGATACTGTTATTCAACCTGACCGGATTGGAAAGGAAAGAACAAAAGCAGAATTCATTTTAGTCACAGTACTAGATGGCCTCTTGTGAGAAAGAAACTTTACAAAAACAGGTTTTCATAACAAATACAGATCCAATAAGATGACAATTTGGGGGAAAATTGTGCCCAAATTAATTGAAACCAACTTTAAAAGAGCAGTTTTAACCTAAAAAAACCTGTTAGTCCCTCATTCAGTTTCAGTGCATTGTGTCAATTTTAGGCTTCCTAATTTAATTTAGAATCAAACTACAATCACACTTTGGAAATAGCTGAAAATCTGATCCAAACCAAAACACAATTACAGAGTGAGTACAACAGGTAATGACATTAATATAACCCACCGACAGCAGATTCAGTTCAGTGCTTTTGTTTCTCCTTTTAAAACATAGACAATTAGAAGGCAGCAAGGGGGCCTAAACTCTTGGAGAAATTAGGTATGATTAATAAATAATGTCTAATTTTTTTAAATTGCAAAATGAAACTGCATGGGCTCAACAATGTACTCATCTATATGACCATCGAAGTTGGACATGTGGAAGAAATCAGATAATTGTGATAATGGATCTGACACATCTACATGCAGTTTTGAAATACAATGTTTGAAACAACCTCGTCTACATTTCCCAGGACATTGTGGGATCTTTTTCAGAGTACATACATACATAGCGACGTAACTTCTTGTTACGTATAAACCATCAACTCTTTGTTGAACATAGTGGGCCTTCTTAGTGTTAGCTGCTAATGTGGGAGTTAATAAACCTGGAATATAAACTAAACGTGAATGCTTTGCTCCGACGTCCTGCTGCTACACACCACTGTGTTGTTGTTTGGTGTTCTGCTTGCGTTATGACCGCATCACTTCCATCGTTTTAACAGGAGATGTTGAAAGGATGGATGCATGACGTAGTTTTTTGCACACATGCAGATGTTAAAAAAACTAAATAAAACAGGTATACATGTTTGATGTTAGTCAAATTTCTCAAAATAAGAGAAATTTATCTGGGAAAATATATCTGTACATGATCACTTAAATTATCTGACAACTGCAGATATGAGGTAGTGATCAGATTTTTGGTTAGCATGTAAACGGGCTCATTATCTAACAACTCACTTGAAACAATGGCATCAGCCAAACATATTTGGTTGGTGACGTTTTTGGAGAACCTGTTTATCTTCCTTTTAAAGGATGCCACATTTGTAAGAAAAATGCTTTTGTTGGAGTAGAAGTAAAGTTGTTTTTCTGGAAAACCAAGATGATACATTATTCAAATTGAGTCCTCGTACCGTCTCCAAATGTTGTTCGCAACGCGCTTAAAAGTAAGAGCTGGGCAATACTGCAAATTTTGATATCAATTCCATACCAATAAATCCATGGCTAGTATCACAGATACTGATATCAATACTGATACATTTAGCTTGAAATTTCACAATCATTTAATGTTTTTTCCTTCAATTTTTAGAATGATAATAATTATGATCATAATGAAACACAGTATAAAGATTTTATCAAATAAAACATTTTTTAATTGACAAACTGAATGACAGTACATAAACATTTTAATCTTAGGATTTTTGTAAACACTATAAAATAACATCAACAATCAAGATATCAAAATAACTCTGCTACTCCCTTTTTTGTCACACAAAAAGCAAAACCTACTATTTATTTGGCTCCCTTATATTATTTGGCTTTTTGCCCCAAAATACTCTAAAAGAAAAGTAGTGATATCATCACGCTGGCATTGATCAATACCAATACCAGCATTTGTATCAATAATATCAAAATCTAGATCAATCTGCCCCGCTCTATTTGAAACTTGGACTTGTGGAGGAACAATATGCTGTTCAAAGTGTCCAACACTAGCACATTAACTATAACTTCTGATAAATAACAGCCAGCATCAGCACAAGGAGGAGATGCCAGACTATTGTGGTTGTGTGGTTCTTTCCTATGCTACTTAGTTAAATTAATAAATTATAAAATTTTTACGTATTTTGTTTCTTCATACTTCAATCACCAGATCTGATAAACGACACCAAACAGAAACCAACAGCAGAATCAGCTGTTTGGCAAAAATGACATTTGGTAATTTTGTCATGAGTGCAACTCCATTCTCAACTTGCCTGCCTATCAAATGCACTTTCCTTCTAATTGTGGCATCATTTAAAAGAAAAAGAAACATTTCTTCCAGCATTAAAGATTAATTGTCAAAAAGTCTTGTTACAACAAAGAGATAACCAAGTTTGAACACAACCAACAGAAGCAGCTTGACCCATATAAGTAACACCCACATTCATACAAACTCAAAGCTGAGCGATTATCACTATTTTCACTCATTTTGAGCTCATTTAGAGTTAGAGCTCTGAAATCTCTCCAGCTAAGGCTTTGTTTGCATCTTTGTCTTTTTCTTTATAAAACATTTTCTTCTTATCTTAATTGTGAATACATGGTTCATGGGCTAATATAAGCAAGTCGTCCATACATTTTCAAGTAGTAATATATCAAAGGGCTGTAGAGTAAATGTGGTTTACAGTTATAATGATTCTACATTTAGCTTATGTAAAAAGTCTGAATCCATATCAGCTATGAGTCAGTTTGGAGTTTTATAAGCTGCTGTTGCTTCTAAAAGAAATCCGGATCACAGTTTTCACTTCCCATAGCTTTCATTTTAATCATATACGAGCTAAATCCAATCTGTTTTCATTCTGTCTGTAATATTAAGTCACTTATGGAAATATTTTACCTGCACTTATGCCAAACATGATTTGGTACAATGCTTTACCTCAGGAGTCCGATACTGAGCCAAGGATTTTCAAGTCCTGTGCGAGAATGTTTCTGTGAGCTGTCACGTTGAAGTGTTGCTGCACAGTTACGTTGGATTTGGCGGAGTTCCCTTTGATGTTGTGTGTGTGGTTGTGTATGTCAGTGTGATGGTAAGAAGGACAGCAGTGTCTGACATGTTGCACACTGCCCGGTTCTGGGATTATCTGTCCCAGCAGCATGTCAGTACGACTGCACCCTCAGACCCCTGGCACAACAGCGCAGTCTTAATCCCAAATCTCCTCAACTCTCTCAGGAGCCTCTGAAGATTGTCTCACTATGACAGTCTGCACAAAGGCAGGTCCCTCACCCAACGCAGACCCGAGCATATACGTGGTCATGGTGTCCTTAAGTCACATTAAGAGTTAGAATCACAGAAAGCGACGTCCTCATTTGGAGTCAGTCAGACCGGCTGCAACAGTAACTCTTGGACTCTTTGAATCAAAGGATGAGTCAGTGTGTGAGAGTCATGAGTCATTTCTTGTTCAGACTGGCCGTCTCGATGTTGTGGCCTCCTGGATACAGTCTGTGGCAGCCCAGCAGGATGGAGAAGGCCTTACGGAAATCAGCATTGAAGGCATAGATGATGGGGTTGAGGGAGGAATTAGCCCATCCGAACCACACGAACACGTCGAAGGTGGTGGGGTTGATGCAGGGAAAAGCCTCTCCTCCACTCGACTGCTCGCAGAAGGGCACCATGCAGTTTAGGATGAAAAATGGGAGCCAGCAGCACACAAACACCCCCATAATCACAGACAGCGTCTTCAACACCTTTGTCTCTCTCTTAAATGTCATTTTGAAAGAGCTCTCCGACTCGGCGATGCTGGAGCCCCGACCCATGCTGTTGTGTCTGTTCTTGGCACTTTCGGCTGCGCGCTCCAGAGCAGAGATCCTCCTGATTTGTCTGTGTGCGATGCGATAGATCTGAGTGTAAGTGGCCACCATGATGATAACGGGGATATAGAAACTTATGAGAGAGGTGGAGATGGCATAGGTTCTGTTTAGGCTGGAGTCACAATTCTCTGGGCTTTGGTGAGATGTGTCGTTTGATCCCAGGGACACTAATGATTCAGTGAGAGGTTTGTAAGATTTGGTCTGGCCCTTGTGCCAGTTGAGCTGCACAGGGATGAAGGAAATAAGGACGGACAATGTCCAGGCCATGCTGATCATCATGCACGCCACTCGGGGGGTCATCTTCCTCTCGTAGCGGAAGGGGCTGGAGATGGCCCAGTACCGGTCCAAGCTTATGACACAAAGGTTCAGAATAGATGCTGTGGAGCACATAATGTCAAAAGCTACCCAGGTGTCACAGAAGGAGCCAAACGGCCAGAAGCCTGCAATTTCTGTCACCGCTTTCCATGGCATCACTAAGATCGCGACCAAGAGGTCACTCACAGCCAAGGAGATGACGAAAAAGTTGGTCACTTTCGAGCGCAAGTGTCGAAACTTGGTGACGGCCGCACAAACCAGCGTGTTTCCCAACAACGTGGTGAGGATGAGGAGGGAGAGAAAACAGCCAGTCAGGACACGGCTGGATGGCGTCTCATCCAGAAAGCCATCGTCGATGACGGTGGTGAAGTTCATAAGATCCATCCCTGAACACCTGCGTGCTGGAAGCATTTATGTCATTCTGCAAACGTCCTGCTACATTAAATCCAGGAATTTAGGAGGCTTCTGATGTCCAGCCTGGCCAAAAAATCCCCATCATCCTTTTCTGCTGATAAATTATGAAAGATGATTTGTCTGAGGCAAGCGAGCTCTGGGACAAACATTCTCCTGACTTTGTAAATTAGACTTGACATCATTTGGGCCGCAGTGATGAAGAGGTAGTTAATTCCTCAGATTGTTTCCCTTTGTCTGCACAAACCAAAAGTGATTTCAGGAATCCTGTCTGCTTAGTGAACTCATCAGCAGTCCTGGGGATTAAAGAAATTAATTAGTCTTTTAAAAAAAACATTAC
>JAVQJG010007136.1:0-21089 GCA_036024015.1 Craterocephalus amniculus | reverse complement strand
AAAGACAGTTTTAACTGATCAGTTCCCGAGGAGTTTTATTGGGGGAATTAACTCTGTATGCGAGTCATGACAATTGTTTATGGTAGACATCTGGCCATTTGGAGGCTGGGAAGTTGGGGCAAGAGATAACCTGAGGTTATCAGAAGGCTGAAGTGTCGCAGGCCGGCTGTTTTGACGTCCTGCTGGGTTACAGCTCCGTGCTGTTTGGTAGAGCAGGGGAAAGTGAGAAGTCTTCTTAAATCCGAATTAATAATGTTTCATTTATACTGGAATTGTTGGTCGTACCACTACATATGCTACCATGTGTATAGATGCCCACCAGCCATCATGTTATGGCTACCTGTGAAATGAGTCCAAGGGCTGAGGGAGTTTGGGTCTGTTGGAAAGGTGATTGTGGCTGCTGAAGGTAAAAACTTTAATGCTGTACCACAGTGCTTCTCATTCTTCTTTGGCCCCTGTCTTATATCCATTTCTTCTACTGCCCTACCATTATTCATTGTTTATAATTCACCAAGTCCTCAATTCCTCTGTACAGATTGTGACTTTAATAATTGTTGTACTTTTAAAAAATAAAAAAGAATTTTTGGGTCTGGTAGCTTTTTAAGACCAGCGGGAGACATTCAGCTACAAGCCAGAAAAATAATCCAGGACCAGCTGATATGAGGAACGGTGGCCATTTTTGTCTGAAAGACACTTGCTTTGCCAGTGGAGCTAAACTAGCTCTAAAAGGAAGCTTGGAGGTGGCATCCAGGGGATAATGCCAGTACAGACAATCCAAGTGCACGATAAGAAACAGCAGTATTAGCATGCAGCACATCGAAATGACCAGAAAAATTCAGGTGAAAGCCTCTCCCAAGCATAGTCACCCAAACAAGATACAATTAGAACCACAAAAAAATTCACAAAGGATTCATTACAGTAAGTGTGTCGTGCCTTTTCTGGTTTGTGGTCCAAACTTATATTCCAGCTGAATATAAGTAGAAAGGTTTACTTTCTTAACTTTGCGATTGTTGAAAATGGCAAACAAAGGTCCAAGTTATTAATTTAAAAGAAGAAAAGGGTTTTAGGCCACTTTCCTACACTTCCTTCTGGACCATGTTTCTTCGTGAATTTGTGAACTAGCCCTTGTTTCTCCTCACACTGATCGATCAATAAAAGTGTCAATCGTAAAACTGCCAACATCCCCCAACGACACCTCAAGCCCTTCTTTTAAGAATGATGCTTCCAGCGCCCCTTGACAGTCTCTGAACGCCCCATGGGGGTCATGTACCGCCCCCGGCGAGAAACACTGCTGTACAATGATAAAATAAAGGTTATTTTCTGGTGGTGACAGAGAAATTTTAAAGTGAATCATTTTATTTTATTAGTCAAGTATAATATTTAGTATTTTTGTGCAACTAACATGTAAAGTTGTGCTTTACAAGTGCAGAACACCAGAGAAGTCAAATATAGTGCTCTGTCAGACAAATTAATGTTGTAAAAAAAGAAAAATGGACATTTCTGCTCTGGTTGTCACTACTAGATCCCACTGCCAGACGCACTGCCAAAGCTGGTCCTGCCGCAGCACGGAGTCGCTACGCCAGCCAGTGGACTCTAAACCGACCGCATCCCACCAGCTCCTCACACACCTTGACCACTGACTGGAGACTCCCCACACCACGTGCCACTGGATCTGTGGACAAAGAGAGTGACAGCTACAGTGTCAGTCCCTCACAAGATACAGGTAGAGTGCAGCTATAGGCGGAGGTGACAATAACAGCTCAAACCCCGATCGACATGAACTCACAGTCTGTTTTTTTATTCTGAACTTATTATGGTTAAAAGTCTGGGGAATGTGAGAGAAATCACATTGCGATTGTCCAACGTGATAGCGCAGATTTTCTGGGTGTGAATCCAACATGCACTCACACATTTTGCCTTTATTTATCCCAAACTTTGTGTTTCTCACAGTACAGATAGAAAATCAACCCGGTGTGTAACTATGTAATTAACAGATCGTGCACGGAGCAGTATGGTATCAACAGAGAGTGCGTCCTCCACCTATGAGGAGTTGGCCAGGGCCTATGAGCACGCCAAGATGGAGGAGCAGCTCCGCCACGCCAAGTTCACCATCACCGAGTGCTTCATCTCTGACACCTCATCTGAGCAGATGACCGCAGGGACCAACGACTACACCGACAGCCTGACCTCCAGCACGCCGTCCGAGTCGGGCATTTGCCGCTTTACCGCTTCCCCGCCCAAACCTCAGGATGTCAGCAGGGTCATGAACATGGCCGTGCCCAAGGCGCACAGACCTGGTGAGGAGCTGGGAGTTTGCCACATCCAGCAATAACACAGTATCATTCAGCTCTGCCCCTGTCACTTTTGTCACTCACATTGAAAAACATTTATGTTTATTTTAATAAATGTCCTAAAATTTTTATTTAAAAAAGGAAGTAAAAGTAGGCAAAGGAGTCAGTCAAAATCTAAATACTATATGTTGGATCAGAACCGGAAAACATATTTATTCAGTGTCTTTCTGCTTATTGTAGAAGTGGTCCAGTTTTAAGCCTTTAACCCCATATTTCAGTTTCACCTTGTACAGTAGAAACTTTGCTCAAAACCCTGTTTATATAGTCTGATGAAGCTTATACTTGTCCTCTGTCTATAAGCAAATACATCCAGGTTCATCCAAACTTCAGGTTTAAAAAAATTATGTACTATATGAAAGAAACTACATAGTACACTATGCTATGAGCTAGTTGATAACATCTGTGTTGAAGCTCTAAACCTTTTGATTGATAGATGATAGATGATAGATTGATGAGAGTATCCTGGCAGCAAGAAAAAGAGATTTAAGTAGTACATGTACCATTAAAAGCAGAAAACACAAAAAACATGGACATAAGCAACATAAAAGTCCCCCGAAAAAGCACAAAACATGAAGGCAAGATGTTGAGCAATATGTTAGTCAAACATCAACACTAATTTACAATTTTTCCATGAATTTAAAATATCTTGATATGTTATATTATATATACTGTACATATACACACACATGTATATATATTATATATTATAATGATATATATAATATAGATTATATATATATATATATATATATATACACACATACAGACATAAAACAGATTACTAGAAGAGGATACGGATGTGACTTTCCCATAACAAATCTTCTTTATTGTTGCAAAGAGAAAACATTTTGTTATTAATAATTATTTTGAGATTAAATAAGGATTCGTCTCATAAGGCTTCCATTAATGTACATTTGCTGTCAGAACGTTTTACCTTACATGACCCTCTTCTCCTCCAGGTAACAGCAGATCAGTTACGAGATCTGGCAGAGGCCACAGACAGGCTGCTGACCACACACAATGCGCAGACATGCGAACAGACAGACACCTTTCTCCCTGACACATGTACACAGCTCAGCTATTGTCCTCTCTGCTGCCGTGTTATCGTGTGTGGGGCCTTTAATAATTAGCGATGTTGGAGGTGTCCTGTCTGAGGAGCAGAACTGTAGAGCTGCGATGAACGGTCCCAGAACCCTCGGTTTAAGCAAGTGAGAGTAGAGGCCATCAGATCTGCTTCTTAAGTTTCAGGCCTTATTATGTGTTGAAGGTTTGTGCAGACTGGTATCACCAGGGAGAGAGGGCATTTAAAGGCTATCTGTCAACCTCATCTGAGACTATTGTTACTCAGGACAAAACAGCACTTTGCTGCCACAGTGAAGAGCTTTCAGTGTAATACCAGACTCCTGAACTCTCAGACTGGTGTGGCAGTGTTGACTACAAAGACCTTAGTGTCAATTTCACTGGATGTTGCTCCATTGCAGCTGTGTGGTCTCTCCAGTGTGTGCTGTCGACTATGTTAAATGAGTTGTGTTAGAATATTAAACAAAAGAGGGATTATTTTGTCTTTTTGTTTTTTTGTTTTTTTTTTAGTTTAGTTAGTCAGACATGAAAGTATATTATCACAGTTATGTAAAACATTGTTAGATAAGCAATGCAAAATGCTTACCGTGCAGTCACTGGGCTGTAAAGTAATGAGAATGAGACGTACAGTCCATAACTCTGTTTTTACTTATTTTAACTGGGTTAAAGATAAATCACCTTAAAGTGCATGCAGTATACATGGATGCTTAAAATGTTGCTAAAATATTTAAATTGTATACTGTACATACAGTTAGTGTGACCAAAAATGTAATCATATTTGTTCTTAAAGTCCTAAAAGTAGATGGAGATGTTGCCCATACTTTTTTGGCACAAGTGAGCAATTCCACATTTAATGTAGACTTCACTCACTTCTAAGGTTATTTTGCTCTTTTCAATTCAAAAAGATCCACTTAGACAACTTCTTATGAATAAGAGTATGAACAAGTTGTCATCCATAACATTACATAGCTTCCTTAAGTTTCCATGACATCACTCTAGCCATTTCCCATCTTTAAAATGTACATCTGCTCTAGAAATAAACCATCTGCTGTCTGATCAGACAGTCTGATGCATGAAATACTCCATTGTTCACAACGACCAGAGGCAGCCGTCAGAGACTGAGATGAATACTTTGGGGTGTTGTGTGTCTTGCACATCTTTTGGTAGACAACCTAAATCCAACGGTTCAGTTATGAAAGCGTGAAGATGCTCCCTCATTGTAACATGTCTAGGACTGCACCATCTTTTGTTAACAAGTACGTTTTACTTCCTAATGCTATTACTAATCTGTCTACAGTCTCTGTCTGCCCGTATAGTCTGACAGCCGTACAAAAAAGTGCTGGAATTATCTTCTTCAACTGATTGGATTCAAGGTTTTACACCAGGCATTGGTTAAGCTTTGGAGAGCTCAGTCAGCTTTTCCTTCATGAAAAAGACCATCCTGCTGGCATCACATCATAGCATGCAAAAAAAGTTCCTAGTATCTGCAGAAATTCTTTCTGCAACACAGCATCCATACCAGCATTGGAGAATGTTTAAAAAAATCAGTGCTTTTACCAGAAATTAGGACAATTTTTGTACTTTACTTTTGAAGGGGTGTCAAAACATAAAAAATGTCACATAATCAATTTAAAAACATTCTTTCCAAGCTCTGAGTAAGGTGTATTACAGTATTGAAACCCAGACCCAGAGGAGAGGCCAGTATGCAGCAATACAGCTTCAGCTCCATATTTGTCTCCATTACACTGGAGTGACCTCCTGACCTCACCTGTCTGCTGCAAAGGTGAAAGGTACAGTTACAAGTGCAACAGAAGCAGCAGCCCTCTTATGATGCTGTTGTCAATATGCTGTATGAAGTGAAAATATAGAAAATGATTAAGTTTCATCCTCTGCCCCCAAAGACTTCGCTAATGATGCATGAGACATTTACACAGCTACTGTTCTTTTGTGGTTATACATAGTGTTTCATTACTGAACCATCTGTAATTTACAAACCAAAGAACTTTCAAAACCACATTTCTAATGAGCTCCCTCAGAAACACTTAAATCTATAGTTAATTCAATTAGCACTCCAAGCCATGTATCATGTTTTCTGCACTAATAGGGCTCATTATAAAACGCAGCCAATGATTCATACGCCTTGTGAACCCAGAAATCCATTCCTGAAGGTCACAGTTTGGACTGAATCTGCACAGGAGACCCGGGCTGTTTCCTGCATTAGTGTCGAGTGGCTCGCAGGCAATGTGGCGGCGCACATATAGGATGGTTACATTTTGTACGTGTGGGTGGTGTATGTGTGTGGCAGGGTGTGTGGGAGGGATAACATGCTGAAGAGTGTGTTAGTAATGAATGGTTTCCCTGGAAATGTGTGTTAATCTCTACTCCTCAGAAAGATGACCGTTTTCAGCCCAACACAATCCTTTTACACAATTTGCTCTGTTCAATATGGAAACCTATCAATGGAAGGGATGCAGCAGCGTTAAACCCATCACTCGTCACTTATCTGAAATAGCTTAATTAATACAATTACATCAAGATCTATTATTCAGTTGAAACATTAAATGTTAGTGGTGCGCCTCATATCGCTGCAGGTCTTCTCATATCTGTTTTCTTTTTGTCTTTTTGTGTTGTCATACAGTAGATGCCAGAGAACGATTGTTTCATAAACGCCTAAAGAAAAGAAGTAAAGCTCAAAGTTGAACAAAGTTGAACATATTGGCTTCTAGCGGAAAAGATACAAGATACATAAATTATTTTTAGCTTCCTATATACTTTGTTACATTTTGGACATTTTCCCTAATTGCAGCCATTGAATCAGTTCAGTTGACACTTAAAAAGTGTGCAAATTGCAATCATAGGAAGGCCTGGAGGGAGTAGATTTAAATATGTATCTTTGTCTTTCCCTCAAATGAATTTAAACCGGAATGATTATATTAAGGTTATTGTAGATGAAACAGGACCTTTGGGAAGTGATAGTGCATCAGCAGTGTGGATCTCAGGTATCCGCTACTCTGTGTCCAAGAGTAAAAGCACTCTTGAATTTTAATACAAACTGATTCCAGCGCAACACTCAGATCACATTTCATATCAAACAGGGTTTCTCATCGTTATAATTTTAACTGGTCTAAAATGTTCTAAAAGGACAGTTCAGACTGGTGTGTTAAAACAGTCTTTATAATTACAAAAACAATAAACACAGCAGCATTATCATGGAGGTAATCGAAATTAAAACTTGACATTACATTTTACCATTAATAAAGGTGTATGGACCATAAATAAATGAAAAACTAAGCTTAAATGAAACAGAATGATCCTCCAAACCTGTTACAATGTCTCATTGCTTTGGTTTATAGTATATGCTGACTGTTGTTTTTCAGTCTTTATGCTCTCTGCCTTGCTCTCATGTACAAAAGCTGGATGTTTTTTTAGAGCAACAATGCGCAAAGCCTTCATGATGTCACACTGAGTTGTTGGTGTCTTGATCTTTTAAATCCATAACTTTACACAGGTTTAGATCAATGAAAGACCCACAGAAACTAAAGGACTTGGATTAGTTTTTTTTTCAATTGTATTTTTGCATTTAAAAAAAACACTCTGCATCCATTGTTTCAATTATTTCTTAAACATGCCATCACATTGTACTGGAATTTAGCTAAACCTCATGTGTTACTTGTGTGTTGCCTCACAGGAGGAGAGTTGGTCCACTTGCCTCCCTACCTCCGAATGGACTTCCTGTTGAACCGCGGCGTGCCTCTGCCAGCCCGAGGAGGAGGAGGGGTCAGCAGCAGTAGCGGTAGCAGCAGCGGAGGAGGAAGTGCAGGAGCTGCAGGAGCAAGCGGAAGTGGTGCTGGTGCTACAGGGGAAACAAGAGGAGGCGGAGGAGCCATGGGACAAACCTGCCTTGAACCCCAGAGGAGCCGTACCCTGAAGAGGCCACCTCCCATGGAGCCCACCCCCATGGAAGTGCCCTCTCCTAGGGAGGTGCAACAGTGGCAACCAGGAACTGCCTCCACCCTCCCACACAGGGATGTCCGGGAAAGGGGAGAGGCCCGAGGTGAGGTCCGGGGAGATGTCCCCTCCTCGGGAGATCTAGCCCAAGCACAGGCTGCCAAGCTCAGCACCTCCCAGGAGTCACTGCTGGACTCCAGAGGACACCTGAAACAGAGCAACAACCCTTATGCCAAGTCTTACACTCTGGTATAACACTGGGACACAACAGACTGCGACCGACAACAGGACAGCTGCAGACACAACGAAAGAGGGAGGACAGGAGACAGAAAACAGGCACAGGATGGACAGTTTTCCACAACAGAAGCTGTTGTACATAGAGCCGTTTCTGACGTGCATCTGACACGGATGCTTTTCTTTGAGTCTGACTTTCTTTCTTTCACTCTTTTCTTTCTTTCCTTCTTCTCTTGCTCTTCTCTGTTGCTTTCACACGTTTCATTCTCTCACACCTCGCTCCTCTTCTGATGGATTTTCTCTCACAGTTTTTATTTTCTACTTGAGTATTCTTTTATTCTATAGTGACAAAACATATGAGGATTGCCAAAATGATTTATTTAAATTTGAGAAAGAGAAAAAATACTATTAAATTTATATCAAGGACAATTATAGTCATTATTATTATTGCTATTATTGTTGTATAAAAACATAAAACGTTTAAAAAATGAGAAGGGAATGGGAGGAGGACTCTGGAGCACTCTGCAGGAGAAACATTGCTTTCTTAATTTATTTTTATTTCATTGTTGCAGTGTGATGAAATCTGTGATTTGAAAACCGACGAGGTTTTTAACATTATGAAGAGCCAATAGAGGAGAGGAGGAGAGACACCGAAAACAACCGCCAATGCTGACCAATCGTAATGTTTCTCAACCTTCCCGATGACTGCATGGCGACTGATCAAATGACAATTAATAGCAATGGCTGGAAATCCAAAAAAAAAGAGATTTTTTTGTCACACTAAGAAATTATACAATGTGAATATATATAAAGAGATCACTTTTATTTGTGGATATTATGGGGGAAATGATTTGGTTAATAAAGTCCTTAGTCATGTTTGCACACATCTGAGTTTGATTTATACAGTTTCAGACTCTTTTCCCTTCAACGTTTCTCTCTGCTGTCCTCGTCCCCATATAAATGTTTGTACTTCCTCTGTCTTGCACCACTTCCCTCCTTCACAGCTTTCTGGCCCATTATTGGGCATGGCAAGTTTTTATTAGGGGTTTTGTAAAGTTTGTCATGTTCCTGGGAAATCTTTTACAATGTTCCTGCCTCATCCTGCATCCAAGAGTACATGCAGCTGTAAGTTGGCATCCTGCGTTTCTTTTTCCTTTTTCCTATCTTGTTTTAATTCAGCTATCTAAAAGAGATTCAAGTTATATTTTTTTATTATACATGTTTCTCTACAGTGGCAAAAACCGCTTTTTAGTTTTTGGAAGGATCTGCTTTTATCAAATCTCTAGGAAATGGCAACAAGAGGAAACATTTCCTTATACACACAAACTATGAAACACTTAGATGATATGAAAAAAAAAACATTTGCTGAAGATAATAGTGAAACAGTTTGTTTTTCATGCACATATAAGTTGCACTGAGAAGAAGATTTGTGGGAAAAAGGGAAATTCTCTCACAGCTAAGTCCATACCTGTAGGAAACTGTCAGGCTGACAAAGACAAAAACTTGAGCCAACGTATTCAAATTGATGCTGTTTCTTGGGTTTTGCTCAACAGATGGCACTGCAGTCACTGAATCAAGTCCATTCCTGAGTAGTAAGGGTATGGACCTTGAGGAGGTGAAAAGGATGGTTCAGCACCAAAATTATTTGTGACAAACATCGAGGGCAACGAGTACTCAATTCCAGTCTGTGCCTGCAATTTGCACTCGCACACCACCCAGAACACTGTGAATTATTCATGCCAGAGCTGATGCTGGGACCTAGATCAAATTTACACTGTCATGCTGATCCCAACGGTACCCGAGAATTTGGACGAGACAGCAGAGTGCCGAAGAAGATTGCATACGCAAATGCAAACACAGAAAAAAAAAACCCAAACCATGATCATCTTTAAGGAAATTGACACTTTTCTGTTGAAAATATTATTGATGAAATCGCATTTTGTTTAATTCTGGATAAAGCGTGCAAGCGATGTGACAAGAAAATCAGTTGCGTACCAAAATTATAGCTGTCGGTTTGTTGATCCACCAAGAAAACTTCACGCACTTATATAATCCACCAAGAAAATGTTGGCAGTAAAAAGAATTGCTGTGGGCTACAATAATTGCAGTTTTCTCTTTTAAATCTCTGGACTCTTACAACTCGCGTGTGGTAGTGCATAATGAAGATTGATTCCCCATCTGTGCTCCGAGAACACTTTAGCTGTCCACTTGCCCCCGGACGAGGCAGCACGATTGGGGTGTAAATATGTGACTTGCCTCCTGACTGCAGGCCATTATCCCAGCTCCCTCTGCCTCCAGCAGCTAAGAAGTCTGGTTTAAGGGAAAAGAATGAAGAGACCCTCATAGATACTCATCATCTGCAGTGGTTCTCAGATATTTTCTCTTTAATTAGCAACTTTTCTGTATTTTCCTATACAGTATATTTCAACCAGGCAACATGAAATGAGTTACATGAGAACACTAAACAAGTTAACTGTTATGGAGGCAATATAATAAAAGTATTTCCTTTTGGGCCAGTAGTTGTTTTATGATCTTATTTTAATCTAGTTTTGTGGACCCGGGGCCCTGGACCATCAGACCTCCAAGCATTAATCATCAGCCCACAGGCAGTCTAGCAAAGACTAATATTATCCTGAAGCTAGAATTTCTGCCCACATAAGACACCTCAGAGCAAACTGATGCACGACTTCAACATCATATTGTCTAAAGCCACACTTTTGGCCACATTTACCATATAAACATTGCTGTCCATTTCCCAATATTATGGGATGCCGTGCATAATTTACATTAAATGCACACAGCAGCCTATTCATTTCTCACAGAAAGTCTAAAGAAGCTTATTTTATTCTACATGGTAGTGTTTGTACAGCACAGTGCCAAAATGTAGCATTTACACATTATAGCAGCTATGGAATGTGGATAAAAAGGTTACATCATCTGGGTTATGCCTATAATACTATAAACTATTCAATGCTTACAGGTCCATTGCGCAAGTTGAAATACTAATTACTATTATTTTCTTTCCCCAACATCCTTTTCCAACTGTGTAGGATGAGCCGATATCTGTTTACCTCAGTTGAATCAATAGTCCTGTTTCTGCGGCTCATCTGAGAGGGATTCGGGCTCGAGTCCTTTGGGCGTGCATGTAGGTTGGCAGACTGGTTGACCTGCTTGTATTTTTATTGTATTGTTTACAACGCCGCCATTACAGTAGAGCATCATGGAGACAACACTAACAACTACGTAACTGGATAAAAATAGACTGGTATTCTCAAGTGCCTCTCAAACACCAACACATACTCCTGCAAGAAAGAAACCAAATTGTCTATTGTGACAGAAAGAG
The DNA here is from genome assembly GCA_036024015.1 of Craterocephalus amniculus. Classification (NCBI taxonomy): domain Eukaryota; kingdom Metazoa; phylum Chordata; class Actinopteri; order Atheriniformes; family Atherinidae; genus Craterocephalus; species Craterocephalus amniculus. The sequence goes on along the minus strand of JAVQJG010007136.1, from coordinate 10,133 downwards.
CCAAACTGGAGTCTGACCGCTGCAGGAGTAAAACGAGAGTCAACATCAGAGCTGCTTCAATAATGGGAGGGAGCTCAGGTCTGCTCTGGGTATAAAACGGGAATCTCAGTTGGCTTTCTTTTACTGAAAAGGTAATTGTGATATGAATGACAGAAATAAGGATACTTAATAATGCAATGCTTCGTTTTTAGTATGTAACATCAACCCAACCATTAGCACACAAATTAAAAATTGTGGCCTTTATTAGCATTCGGCTACCTGTATGCTGGCTATTTCATGCTTTATTTATTTGCACTCGGACTGAGTGAAGTGCAGGTAAACAAAGACCAATATAGTAGTAGTCGTAGTCAAAGTCGAAGTGGCCCATGTGTTTAGACTACATCACTTCCACTTGGTGCCAGAGGGGGTAGACTTCTGGAATAAAGCTACAACTTGCATTATGCTCCTTTAACTTTTGGTTATCTATAAAAGCTATACTATGTTTATTTTTTGACCTACAGAAGTTTTTTCCAGCTGCAATTTTTTGTACAGCATTGTGTCATAGGACAGAAACTAAATATCAACACATAAGCTGCTTTAAATGTGTACCATGGCTTATTCAGAAAAAAAAAACATTTAGAGGACATTATCAGCTTAATTCTATGCTGAATTAGCCTTAGTTAGGATGTTTGAAAATATAGCCTACCAAAGTTCAGTAGCCTATTGCTTTAAATTTTACTGCACTTATTTTTGCTTTTTGGCAAAAGGAGCTTTAAGCAAATGCTTTGCTTATTCAATGTATAAACAGTTAACATATGTGTATCGTCTTAGTTTAACTGCTTAATATGTTTACATTTACCGTAACCTGCAATAACCAGGAGACACACCTCAATTTGTTCCTGAAACTGCATGATTGGAAATATCTGGAAGAAGCCCACAAGATTTTTCCTTTAACAACAGTACCTGATGGTAATACCAAAGCATGACGAGGAATACACCAGTGACCTCCCAACTGGGTTTCATAATGAGGTGCCTGAAGAGTAGGCAGGAGGCAGGGGGGCAATTTGGATGAGGACTTTCCCCCAGAGTTCACACAACACTTCCTTAATCAGTCACACCCCTGCCTCTCTCTCCACAGCCTCTAAAGAACTGTTCTACTTTGTTTCCTTGACATTGTGCTCACCATGTCCATCTCCCTTTCAGTCTTATTATTGTTTTCCGTGGCTATGCTTCCATATCCAAATTTGGTATGGATTTATACTTTACACCACTGTGGATATATTGCACTTTGCACACAGAGTAATAAGTGACATTTGAAGATGAATTTTGATCAAATAAATTGATATTACAATTAGTTTATGTATACATTTAATTAAAACATTTTTCATTTTTATAATGAAAAAGTACCAAAGTAAATAAGAAATAATCCTTCCAAATTACACCTATGGTGTATGGACCACACCGATCTGTATCAAAATACATCTTTGACACAATTAAAAAATACATGAGGAGTCAGTGAGTGTTTGACACTAAATTACACCCCTAATTACACAGAATTAATTGGACACATGTTAGGAGTGTGCTGCATGCACAGCGCTGGGGATGGAAAACCTATTGCGGTGTGCTTAGATAAGTAAGATTTTCAATTGTAGTTAAGATGTATGGAGCAGGGCACTAATGTAGACCATCAGGGGTCTGATTCTGCCAGAGCTGCCATATTTCCTTAGATTATTATAATGTGCTTCACTTAAGCTTCAACTGCATCATTTTCCTTTTTGCATTTTACATTTGGCCCCCATAAGAAAGACTCTAACTCTGACAATTATGTTTGAGCATCATCTTTCCAAACTGATGGATCAGAGAAAGTGCTGGTTGTCTACTTATTTTGGTGGCAAAACACATTTACATTTAAAGAAACATATTAACAAAATTGAAAATAACATTGATAACCCATTTTCATTTGGAAAACAACTTCACGTTTCATAAAACAATGAGCAAAATTGTCATTTTCCGAAACAAATGTACATTTTAGGAAACAAAATAAGAATATTACAAAAGTACAAGTGGTGAGACAAATCTACAAGCAGGAAAGCACAAATACAAACCGAAACAAATGAAAAATTGAAATGTCCTATAAACCAGACGTGCTACATCTTTCAAGCAGATGATTTGCAGCTCAGCTACTGGCTGGAAGGACAAGAGCTGCAGAGAACTGTTTCATGAAGTTTTTGATAACTGAACTTATTCTCCTTTTTTAAGTCAATTTCAGCTAGTTTACGCCTTAATGTTCTTCGTGCAGACAGTCTCAGTAGTGTTTTTTTTAATGAAAATGTGTTTTGTTCTTCTCAGCTCCAGTAACTTGGTGCTTACTGTCTGCTACCTACAGTATGTCTCATGGTTTGATATGGACAGAGCCTCATTTACTAAAGTCAGGAGCTGGTAAGAAGATAATACAATGAAAGACTTCCAAGTTAATCTCTGTTAAAATGTATCATTAATTAATTAATTAATGACAAATGACTGATGTGCATAACTTCAGATAAAACTGATACCTATAAACTGTTCAATGAGAATATTGTACAAGTCTGATAAAGTTTTTTAATCAGGCATTTTTTGATTCTTCATTGTCTTTTAAAAGATTTGCTGAACATACAAGAACAGTTAATACAGGTGAAAGCATTGTTTCTTTTGTTATGCAGGCCACAAAAGAAAGTGCTCAGACAGATGTCATTGCCGGATAAAGTATAGCATAGCCTACAGTATGTATACATACAGACATTATTACTCTGAAGTGGGATTTGTTGCTGCAAAGGGTGTAGTCTCATTAGTGGATGAGGGAATCAGGTATAAATAGCACCTGCTTTCTGGGGTTGATTCACAATCACAAGGTCAGTGGAGCAGCAGTACTGCTGGGGGATAAGGTTTCTAGGACGGTATTTAAATAAGATGAGAAAATATGCTCCACCATGCATGGAAAGAGACAGTGAGATGGCAGAAAGCACAAGAGACAGGAGGAGTCACAGATTAACCAACGGTGAAATTACTCCAAAATTATTGTTTTTGTTTTGATAATGTTCTGAATGTGATAGGTAACATAAACATATTCTGATTCCCATCAAGGGGACTGAGTTCTTTTTCTCCTCTTCACTGTATTTGTATTGCATAGCGCAGTGGCTTCACACTGCTTGGTGCTGTCGCATGGACTGAGTGAACAGTGCAACCTCACACGGCCTCGCGCCGTAAGTCCTACTGTGCCACTGGGCGCCTGAAACCCTACTGATTTTTGGCTGAAAAAATTAAAAATAAGGAAGAATTGAATAGGACACTGCATGGTTGGCGGGATAAATATATCGGAGCTTAGAGATGCGGAGGCTGAGCAGATTCCCGGTTCTGAATATGCTAATGTGGTGGCAACTAGCATCACCTACACCAATGTTGTGGCACAGCCCAGCGGGCTTTGACAGCAGCGGGATGGAAACGTGGGCACTGAGGATGATGACGAAGGCCACAGTGAGGAATGCTGAGAATAAGTTGTTGTGGATGATAAATATTTTAAATATGCAAATGCCATTTCCGAGGCTGGACCACACAGTCAATTCTCACTCTTTTTCTATTAGTACAATTGATCAGATTGCCTTTTTCCCCCTTTAAAACTAATAACAAAAGGTCATGCCGGAAACTTTGCATGTCTGTTTTATTGGACTTGATAAAAAAGTGTTGCAGTGGGATTATCTATGCAGTAAAACTAGAAAAGCTGCTTCCATGTGACTGTTGTTCATGTGTGCATCCACGTGCATCCACGTTAAAAAGCAGGGTCTTACATTTCCAGTCCCCCCTGTTACAGGCCTGGTCCCCAGTCACAACAGAAGTTCTTCTGGAACAGATCCATATGTTACCTTAATGGCTGTATGCATGGTGGTATGCTGGATAGTACTGGAGCCTCATAATTTAAACCTGGGTTTGAACAGAGGCTTTCTTGTGTAGAGTTTGTATGTTCTCTCCGGGTACCATGGCTTTCTCCCACTTCACCATGGATGGTACGCTACTGTAACTGGTCACTGGTTTTGAGCAATAGTTTTCCAGGTTTTCTGAAGGTTTGTTTTTCCTATTTTTTTATTTGAACATTTTCAACACAAATATAAATGCATATTATTGCAAATGTGGGAGATTGTTTCCAGGGAGGTTGTTGCTCTCATTCTTTCTCACCAGATCCTCTTTCTTTTGAAGTCTTCATATCTTCTTCAGACTGAGTTGATGGAAGATGCAATCATATGACAAGGGACTTGATTTAAAACGAATGCATATCATTTCAAACTTTTGTTGTTCCAATTGTTCTCATTTAGACCAGACTGGTGAAAAGATCCTGTAAACAACATTCGTATTGCTGTGCAGTTCTTTCAAGTTTCATGTATTGTTTCTCTGTCTGCCTCCGTAACCTTTACAACTGCAGACTGCAAGATGAGAACAAAAAGTTCTTGCATTAGTTTTACAAGTAACTACATAATGACAGATTTGAAAAAGAAATAACTTTATGGTAGGATTGTGAATTATCATAAATTATTCATTAGTATTCATTAGGCAGTAATAGAGGGCCCTAAAATATAAGTTTTGCTTAGGCCCCAAAGAGGCTTGGACCAGCTCTGCTTGAGGGACCACACAGGGTTGATTGATGCCGTAGATGAGGAGATCTACAAGGGAAGTACATGTGATCCTTGCTCAGGGCTCAAGACTCAGTCCATCATGTCAAAGAAGCACTAAAGCACAATCCTCCACATTAGAAGTTAATAGAAGTTCATTAAAGAATTATTCAGTGATTGTTAAATTATTTCAAACCAGACTGAAAACTTGTAAGAATATCATGTTCACTTATACATACATAAAACGTACATAAAAACAAAATGAAATTCCAGTCATCGTCAGTTTTCTTAGGATTGACCTACCATGACCTGGATGACTGGTGGAGAAGTATTACTTTCTCTTATATATTCAACAAGAAAGCATCAAGACTGGTGTGTAATTGGAATAAATGGAGAAAGCAGATTGTCCATCTTCAACAAACACTTCTTTGAAACATACTGGGACAACTGCTTAGGAAATTCGGTTCATTATATCATGGGTTGAAGGACTCATAGTCTTTCAGTTCTCTTTTAAGATGACAACATCGATTGGACAGGATAAGGATTTTAGATTAAAAAGCCCTCAAGAGTAATAAGAGCAGAGTTGTGTTTTTGGTTTTCGTCCTAAGAGCTTTAATTTCCCCCAAAGCATAGGTGAAGCTGCCAGAGAAGAGAAGAAGCTTCAATGTGCTGTGTTTTCCTCAGGTTATAGGTTCATTATGAGTGGACATTTTCATTACCTGTGTTTCTTGTTTGCTACAAAATCAGCTTCACCTCTGGGTATTTTTAGATAAATGAAAAAATAATTTGTTGAATAAATGTGTCCTTTAGAGCTGATTCAAGCGAGATCTGCTTGAAACTAGCTGTTTTGGCTCTGATGCTGCAGGTGTCTGCCCCCCCCCCCCAACTAACTGCTTCCCACTCAAATGTTTAGCCTGTAATCATAATCACTTTTCCACACTTGAAATCATTCACAGATCATTTCTCATTTATCCAATGCAAAAAATGTTGGATTTGGCAGATGTGCTTTGATGGAGCTTGATGCACATTACAGCAAAAAGAGTGTCAGATTCAGGCACATGAGTTACAATCTGCATACTGTTTTGTGTTTTCCAGAAACTCGGAACACATTCCATTTCCAATCATTCATAAACTCATAGTGGCAAACTCACAGCATGAAACAGAAACATTTTTGTCATATGGCTGCACAAAGTACGCTGTAAAAATAACAACATGCACAGATGCGATTGATGAACGTTGCCATGGAGACAGATGTGTTCATTCACGGGTCATACATTTTTGATTTGATTTGATGCGAAGTAACAAGACTTCAGAAGCAACAAGTTCATTTGATCAACTCTGGTGTTTAATTAATCAGTACTGTACAAAGAATTGACAGAAATCAGCTGACAGAGAAATTTCCTCTCACGCTGGTTGTTATATCAAACAAATGTTAGTTAGCTATATTAGAAATGTCTCCGTACCGGCCTAATGATGCCCTCTTGTTCAAAACCGTCACCAGATGAAGCTGTCCAGACGCAAGGAAGCGATGCTGGGGAAAACTTGTGAGGAAGAAATTCCAGACATCAAATTAAATAAAATATAACTTATTTACCATTAAACTATTGCATTGCTACCAAAATGTGAGGCTAACGCTAGCTTTTAATATCGTTAGAAAGTAGGGATTTAACCATTAGCGAACATTAACAATTACTGTGCTGTGCTGGTTAGTAAACAAACATCTTTATAATGTTAAAGTGTGTAAACGTGCACCCTGCAAATGAAAAAACGATTTGACTCATTATGAGTGTTGTTCTTTTTATAAACATTTACTCTGATTTCACACTTGCATGCCACCTGACTCTGATTTGCTGTGTGGTTATTACTTCTGACTCACCCAAACCTATATTGTACCAGATTTATAATGTGTCTTTTTATCTTGCAGGTTTTGTTCCTGGTTTTACCCTCACCTTCAACTCATGAGATTTAGCCTCATCCTGACATTTTAAGACATTCCCACCAATAGATAATACCCCTATCATCCAGCACTTGGCTTAGATGAAAGAGTGAGCCTTGTTTCTCTGCTAATTGCACAAAGTTCACTTTGATTATTTTTATCTTGTAGGTCTTCTGTACACGGCTGTGCACATTTCAGAACTAGGTTACTATCCTGCACTGTTAAAATTAAAAGAGTATTTTCACAAAATAATTGCACGCAGCCTGTGGTTTACGTTTTATTCAGAGAGGTTTGTTTTTGTGTACATTAATGTTTCAGATTTCAGTGATGGCTATGAGGCAATCGTTGCTCGTAGAGGGTGGCAGTGGCTCCACTGGTAGAGCAGGTCACCTCATAACCGAAAGGTTGGTGGTTTAAGTCCTGCTTCACCAGTCAACCGTTGTGTCCTTGGGTAAGACTCTCCAGCCTCCTTGTCCTGTTAGCATTACTGGTATATACAGATATATGTTGCTTGGATAAAAGCATAGAATATTGATATCAAGAAAAGCAAACCTGATAATAAAAGGGTTGGTGTTACTAGAATGCTTCTGGTATCAGAAAAAATAGATTGAAAAAATAGCTAGCAGTGAATACAGTTTTACTCAAGAAGCATTTATGGAACAAACACAGCTAATAAAAGGTTTAGGTGACATTTACCTTGGTTTTTAGTTACAGCGCTACAGATATATTCTAATAAAAAATTTAGAATGCTACATCATAAATATGATTAATATGTAATAAAATGCAGCTCAGAGATCACAGCTGTCTGCTCTTGACAGAAGCTGTCAGGTGATAAAAAGAAACTGATTGTGAAGTTTTCCTTAAAGGTCTTGGGTCTGATGTTAACTATAATAGAAATAACAGATATCTAGCATTTGGTGTTGTATGTTTATTACCTGAGATAAGGTGGTAAATGAAATATCATGTTCATAAGGTGAAATGTTGATGGTCACATAAAGAAACATAGTTTATTACAGATGAGTAATAAGAGTCTTTTCTGTACAGTGTACCAAAGATATCTACCTGATATCTATTCATTCTATCATTATTTTGTGCTTAAAAAAGCTAACAAAACTGACAGATGACACAATGATATTCAAATTCTTCTCGGATTAAAAAAGGAAAGACTGGCAAAGGCAAAACATTTCAAAGAAGTGTTTCATCTGAAAGCATGCTGGTGCTTCCTGACAACAGGACACAAAAGTAAACTTTTAATCAGCTTTTAGAGTCATGGCAGGATTTATCGTCTTTCTTTGCACTGTGAGTTTTCTATAATCCATAAACACTTTAGTTCTTGTTTGTTCACTGCAGGAGAAATGTTTGTGGAAAAACACAGTCGCTCAGAGGAAATCATCTTTAAAAGGAAATGTGTCCAACAGAGAGAAACCCTGATGCTGGACACAGACAAATTCCAGTTCCACGACCAGAAGAAAGAGGTGAACATTATAATTACTCTCATTTTCCACTCGTAGAATCAGTCATTTGTACAGTCAGGCTTTTTTATTTATTTATTTTTTGACAGTGACATTTCTCACACCACGCTCACAGGCACACACACTCGTTATTTTGAACAAATTCATGTTACTATTAGTGTGACAAGCTACTAATGACTACTGCAATTTTAATGAATCAAACTAGTAGAAACATCCATCTACACATCTACTGGGACCATTAGACTACAACATAGGCAACACACAAACAGCATAGCAAATCAGAAATATATGAGATGGTGGATCTCCAAACATGATATTAGGAAAAAGAAGAATCATAAGCAACAAATATTTCATTGAATGTGCAAGAGGAGGAATGCTGCGACATGTGAGCAAAGCATTTTAATGGATTATTAATTATTATAAGTAACTACGTAGTGGAAATTTGATTTCTGTAACTGTCAGAAAAGAAAAGAAAGCTGTAATGTGACACAAACGATAAATGTATATTTTCTCTTTAAACAGCATTGGCATAAGGTAAAGATAATCTGATGGAGTGTACAGTGTAGCCATGCTGCTCCACCCACTAACTTGGGATATTAAAGATTTATTCTGCCATCTGGATGAGTGATATTTGTCTCTATAGGCAGCACAGATGGTATGCAGTGAATTTCACAGTCTTCTTCTCGGTGCAAGTGGAAATCTCCCCCCATAAATGCAGTTACACTGCATGTATCACAATGTTATAACTACAGAGTCCAACAATTGGTCTGCACAATTTCCCTGCCACATTTACTATTATAGCATTACCTTTATTTAACCAGGTGACTGAGCTGAACTTCTCCAGAATTTACTCTCGGAAAACAAAACAAAAGTGTGTCTGTTGTTTCTTTAAAACCCCAGTTGTGAAAATTCATTTTAGAATTGGAGGTCTCCGTCAAGAGACTGCAGAGTTGTAGTCTATCTCTGGTTTTTTGGTGAGTGAGGTACACCATCCACCCGTACTTCGGGGAAAAAGTGAGCATCCAGAAATGAAGTCAAAAAAGAGAGAAGAGGAGAGGAGCTCATCATGATGCGGGATCAGAACAAAATCTACATGTGTTAATGTTATAATTAGAAATTCCACACAAACATGAAAGGAGTCTTGCAGGCCCTTGGGGAGACAGCTTATTCTCTGTGGGCCTTTAGACTTGACGGAAACCTTTTCCATAGACATCAGGATGGAAAATAAAACAAACGAGGAAACAAACATGGAAGTGCAGTGGGTCTACTATTCCCACACGTCCTGCCGTGGAAATAAAAAGGTCATTGCGATCACTTTTAAGAGTAAGATTGACAGTAAGGTTATATGGCATCTTTTTATTATTGTCGTGTTAGCAGATATTAAACATAATAATTATAGCACAATCATTTAACAGTTTTTAAATGTAAATGTAAATTATGTAAATGTAAATAAGTAGAAAATGTAAGGGATTCACTTTATTTTAGCATATATGCACTACAACCATCTGGCTCCTGATATCAAGAAACAGAGAGAACTTTAATCCTTCCCGCCTTACAAAGCTGATCTGCAGTATCAGTTCTCTCTGGTACAAAGACCATTGCTGACCTTAGAACATAACAGTTCAGGGAGGCACCACTGGATTCAGAATCTGATGGTAAGAAAATCTCCTCAACCTCTGCAGTTTTATTCTCATCACCTTCTTACAGCATAACGTGTACAAAGCTGTTTCTGCATTATATATTCAATGGAACAGAATCCCCATTAAGACTGTGTACAAAAACGGGAAGAATAAAGTAATATTGTAACGACCTCTCGTATGTAAGGATGACAAGGTGAGTTGTTATCGTAACTGCTCTTTTTAATCAGTGGAAAACAGGTCGCCGTTGGCTGCAACCACGCCGTACAACCTCTCTCGAACTCTCGACTCTTCTTCTACGCTCACTCCTCCACTTCCTCTACTCTGCCACCTCTCGGCTCCCTCCCAGCCCCTCTCTCTCTGTATTCCCCCTTCTGCACTGGCTTGTCTCTTATCATTAACACTGCAGTTTAACAGATGAACATGTAACTCAAGCAACACTGAACAATGCTAACCCAAACACATTACACTA
>JAVQJG010007133.1:0-12810 GCA_036024015.1 Craterocephalus amniculus | reverse complement strand
ATCTATCTATCTATCTATCTATCTATCTCTCTCTGTGTCTTGCTTTCAGCTCAGGCAAATACAGGTGTTGTATTTCTACAGTGAGTACCGATGCAAAATAACATGTAAATGTTGATTTTGAAATTTGCTAAATGACTTCTCTGCACATTTGTTAATGAGCTCTGGCACCGGACCAACCATTGTTGCTCTGGACATTTGTTTGGCAATGGCTCCACTTTTTCAACAGCCCACTAAATCAACGGTAGATCCCTCTATGCTGCAGAGAGCATTGTTGAGCTAACGCATTTAGCCCCACAGGGACCCAAGCTGACATTTGTTTTTGACCGGATTGACCCTTACATGACTCGAACAGAGATTAAATGACATGATATGATGGATAATGCAGGTATGTAATTTTTAGAGGTGGTGCACGTTTGAAAGCCAGTGTTTACATTGTTTTTAGTGACATAGAACAAGCTCTGATACGTAATTATAAATATTCAGCAGCTTTTTTCGTGGAAACACAAACTGTTTAAAAGCCATCTGGGAGTAATATATTTCCAGACTGGATGATTAAACAGATACTCTCTTGGATGAATTTATGTTCTAAAAACTGGAGTTTCAAGAGACAAAAAGAAGATAGGGGATATATCTTAAATTTACAAGCATGTTTAAGGATAAATTAAGTTACACCACAGTTTTTCTCTTTTTATTGGTAAGGCAGCCGATAAGGTAGAATTATTTTAAAAATCTTCCGCATTGTGAGAAAATTATATTATTCAATGCCTTCTGGGTCAGCTCCCTCTTCACCACGACGGACCAATAAAGAGCCTGCATTACTGCAGATGCCGCACCGATCCGCCTATCGATCTCCCGCTCCATCCTTCCCTCACTCGTGAACAAGACTTTCAAATGTCTGATCACAAAATCAAAGGCAACTTAACAATGTTATGGGTGCTCCAAACAGGCTGGACTAGATTATTGTAACATGAACCTTGGAAGCTTGTTCTGACACTGAATGGAATTTCTTTTTTTAGAACAACCATCTATTGTGTAGTTCTGTTATCATGTCTGCATTTACTCTCGCTACTCTTTTGCTTATCTCCCCTGCACTTTGATAATTGAACTCCTTGACTGCATCTTAACAAGACACATATGATGGTCAATTTTTGTTCCATTTTTTTCTATAGCAGTAACGCTTTCCACATCGCAAGTATCACAATTTACATTTTGTACACGTCATGTACCTTCATGCTTGCCAATTAAAAGTCTTAGAAAACAGAATATCTGCTTCTAAAATGGTCTTCAACGGCCTTTGTACATGGACAAGAAAAGACAATACAGTGTAAAAACAAACCCCTTTTTATCAGGTATCATTAATAAGCATTTACTAAATAAATTAATAAATAAAAAAACAAGCAGCACTAAGAGGCTTTTGCATTCCTGGGCCCACTGCGGAGTGCAGCAGTTGGGGATATTACAGTACAGCAAAGCTTCTTCAGACCTGGTTCCTCCTCAGCTGAAAACTATGAAGTTTTGCAGTTTAGTATACCTAATGTGTTTAGTTTGAATCAATAAGATATGTTGTTCTGATAAAACTCTGTGCGAAGTGTTTTTTTTTCATTTTTTTATATGTAAGTTCACCCCCTCCCCATTTAATCAGGGCATTAATTAAACTGTACAGAACAGTTAGCGAATAATGCTACCAGGCTGCTTCACTGTATGGTCATCGTGTTCTTTGTTACATTTAACATTTTTTAAAAGTTTATTCCTCCATATTTAGCCATGTAATTTCAACATGTATAAATAAAGTACTAAAATTGTGGAAACTGGTGAAATTATGTGTGGCAAGAACACCCCATGCTGAAATTCAGTCAGCAGAAAATGAAATAAGGCCCTACCTCTGAAATGCTCATTGAATAATGGGTCATGTTAATCCAAATTGGATTGAATGCTGATAAGTGATCCAAATCACAAAAGAGGCTGAAAACTTTAGAAAAATTCGACTTTTTTTTTCTAATGTTGTTACATGATAGGATATAAGATTGACAAAGCTTGGTACAGCAAAAGCAAAGGGTTCAACAGCATTTTTACAGGCGAGATAAAACACTGACCCTCATGCAAGACAATTTCAATACAAGGGCTGCAGGAATGCAGAGGAACGTGATATGAGACAAGTTGCATTGAGATGTCGACCACTTATAAATAGACTAAGATACTTTAGAGTTTTTGTGAATCGAGCCAGTTTGTGCATCTAATCGTCAAATTAATTTCTGTGTTTAATTGTACCCCACAGCTCTACTTTGTTTTCACCTGATTTGAAATCAGGTGATCCAACAAATAATCATTTCCTGTCAATGTTTTTAATCCAAATAGTAACCTCTTTGTGTACATGGTGATCTACCAAATTCAGTGTTTGCAGATGTTTGCTTGAATGCAATGGATAAAAAAACAGTGCTGACAATTTAAAATATATTGCTGGAAATACAAACTGGATAGCCTGAAGCTACGTGTTCAAAATTGCAAGCAGTCTGATTGAACAGTCCTATAAATGACATAAAAATTCCATTTCCATTTGAGTGTCTTTTAGCATATACATTGTCATTCAGCAACATATTCACAGAATCATAAATCGGGTCTGAAGAAAAATGTCACTGACTGTTTACACTGTTGCGGATTTACTTGGTCAACGGTTAAGACAAAAATCTGTGGTTAAGCTATTTACGTGTGATAAACAGTCTTCATTGGCAAGGTGTAAAAAAAACTGTAATAATGAACCAGCACTTTTGGATTTTAATTTTTTTTTTATTTAACCTTTATTTAATCAGGTAAGTCAATTCCAACACAATACAGTACATCAAAAGATTCACGATCAAGCTTTTGATTGGCAGCAAGTAGAACAGCAGGAAAGACACATCTAACATACATGTAAGCATGTAAAGTGTTTTAATAGCCAAGCCTGACTTCAGTCATGCATTTGATTTGCTGAAAACTGGATTGAAAGCAGAAGGTGTCTGGAACAGGAAATAAGTGAATATGGTGGCAGTGCAGGCCATGTGGAACATTAGCAGAAAAAAACATGGCAGCTTCTGTTGCTTTCTGGAGGTGGTAAACTGAGAAGGATTAGGATGATTTATTTTTCTTGTTTCATTACTTCATGTTTCTAATAAATAAATAAATAAATAGTTATGATTTAAGAAGCAAGTTTTAACAAGCATAGCTGTGGTGTAAGGTAGTGGGCTGTTGCATGTGATGAGCTAAAAATCTAAAGGTTTATGTAAGTCCAAGAGTTGAAAAATAGAGTAAATGGACAACCTTATTTCTGGCTCTCTAGCCCTGTTCTAGGATATGAAACCTAAAACCAGTCTGAGCATTTTTAATTTTGTCAGCAGGATCTTTCTTTGCTAACTTATTTTTAGCTTGTTGGGAAAATTTCCTGTCTTCAAGAAGCAATGAGTGCCAAGCTTCTCTTGTCTATTTATTTTGTTTCAGCAAAATGACTAAAAAATGAAATGATTTTTACTGAAAACCTATCCGCTTCTGGATATATTCTTGCGGATGTTAGATGAACAATTTAATGAGAAGGTGACTACACTGGTCTGTTTCTGTTCCTTTTAAAAGTAAAGGTGCAGCAACTGACCAGCTTTGTTTCAGGTCACCTTTCATTATCTATATTTTGGATGACAGCAGTTCTGTCGCAGAGCATAAATATAAATGAATAAATTAATAAAAGGCGTATGTAGAAATAAAAAGCATAGTTTGTAGTCAGAAATATTTTTTTGAATAAAAGAGAATAGACAGTTTATAGCAGATGTATCCAGCTCCGGTCCTCAGGGGCCACAATTGTGCTATCCAACTGTTTTCATTGAGAAATGATAAACATGTTTAAAATACCTTTGAGATAAAATGCAATTATAGAATTGAAAGGGCTGTTTGAAAAGCCACTCATTTTAGTTGGAGGTTAGTCCAAATGATACTTATTTCTATGAAACTATTTATTGACAAACAAAAGCTCTGAGGTATTATAAAGTGATATGTAGAATACCTTAGGTTTTCTTTTTGAGAAAATAGTGAAGTATCTTTGTTGGCCTGATGCTGAAAATGCTCAGGAATGTTGTACGTTGTAGTTATATGCATCTATATTTGCAGCTTTAGAACTGCATGTGGTTTTGTCCTTGTTAATGTGACATTTTGTTTGAAATACAATATAACACACCTGCCCATTTAATCACCAATTCTCACTGTTCTGTGCAGCCGAACTGCAAGTTTCTCAACTGCTTCTGTGTTTTCCTTCTTTGTAATATGCTGGAGCAGCACTTGGATCCAGTTATCCACTGGCACTAATCACTTGATCCTGCTTCAACCGGCTATGTTTATATCACATAATCCACAAATATTAAATAAAGAAAAAAAAACACCTTCCCATAGCAGAAAATATTGTTTATTCTGTTCTGTTTGGGTGAAGATTATTTCTGTTCTTGGAGGCAGCAAAAACCTGAACTACATTACCTATTTAATAGCAGGAGAATGCAGGTTGGAATCTCAAGTATGGCTGTCCACATATGGTAGCACTCATTTCTCAGCTTGCCAGCCTGATTGTCATGTAGAACCCGTTGATTTCAGGAGAGGGTTTGTTCTTGAATTTTAATTCAGACACGAAGCCAAGAGCAGTCCAACTTATGATAAAAACTATTAGGCTCAAGAGTATGTAAGAAAAAAAGCTGTGAGTATTCTTAGCTAGACCTTCTTAGATCCAAATCACTCGCACTTTAAAATCCTTGCTGACCAAAAGTTGATCATATATGTTGCAAAATTAATATGTTGAACTCAGGATACATGATGGGCATTTTTTTAAATCTTGTTCATGGAAAAAAAAATAATGGAAAAAACTACTCAAGTTTTTATAAAAGGGTTTATTCAGCTCGTCATGTTTCCCAGGTGGCACCATTGCCACTTTATCTATATATTATTGTGTAATTTAAAAAAACATTTTAAATTGGACATGTTGGCAACAAAGTAACCTTTAGTAGTGCTAATAGTACCACTAGTAGGGAGTTACTTTTGTTTTTTTTTTCCGTACTTTCGATCAATTTAATAAAACTGCAAAAATCCTCAAACTGGATGTGATGTTATGAAATTAAAATAAAGCAACAGAGGCTCTAGCTACCAGCAATCAGCTTTGGGCCAATGCTTCTCTTTCTGATGTTTTCATCAGCAGCTCTGCCACACTTTTTGCCCGAGTTCCCCTCCCAGGAGTCTCCTGCAGCAGGACCTTGACCATCTTCGGCCTGGCCTCCTTTCATACTCGTGGCATGAAAAATTTCTAAGCTGCCCTCATACCCTCCTTCACAGAAATACTTGCAGCTCAAACCCCGAGGACAAGTTGGGAGGTTGCAAAGAGATAGTTCTTAGTTTCAGTACTTAGAAATGTGCAGTAAAAAACTTATCACGGTCAGCTCATCCCAGAAACATTTTTTAACTACAAGGTAAATGAGCTACTCTACATTTTCCAGATATGCATCAGTATATGATTGATATTTATCTAGATTAAAATCCCACTCATTTTACAAACCATACAATAACAGACCCATTTCACCTTGAAGAGGAGCTCAACATGGTGTTTAAGCTAGCTTTGCCATGTGGCGCCTTATTCATGCAGGTCCATGTGAGGCAATGCATATTAAAAACTTAGATCACATCCATGTGAGGAATACTAACTGTTCCAGCTTTACTAGAGCTTGACAGGTCCCCTGAGGGGCTTAAAGAAATAATATTTGCCGAGTGAAAGGTCTGCACTTCATTTCGGCATGAGGACACATCACACTTCGGTATGTGTGAAAGGCTGAGTTAAAGGTATGGTTAACTTGTTGGAGCTGTAACACTGCAGTGAATTGCCGTGAGCAATTAAGAAGCTCTGAGTCAGTGTGCTATTTCTCCTGCCTTTTCCACACAGCAGTTATTAGTCTGAATCACTAAATAAATGGCAAGACAAAATAGTGTCTTTGCAGAGATAGATGCATCACATACATGGAGACGAACATGCACAGACAGATCACTTTCCTTCACTTGATGGTAATAATTAAAGTGTTACTGAAAAGCATGCACAAATGCATTTGTTCTGCAAATCCTGACATGATTACGCTGCTCTGTTGATTTTCCCTTTCACATTGCCCGCTGAGATCACATGAATGTTAAAATTTGGTATGTTATTTCTACAAAAGCATTGCTCATCTTGTCATTTCCTGTTCTTACAATTATCTAGGCAACCTTTTTTTTTTTTTTAAATCTTCACATCCTGTCATGTCTGCAATTTCAGGAATGGGGGTGGACTGATTTAAATAACATGACATAATATCACTTTGTTGCTAAGTGCTCTGCATATGATTTAAATCTCAGAGAGTGTCCTGTGAAAACCTTCGAATGATTATGAACTGTCTAGAAAGATAATTAAAACAAGTGTTTCCTTGGAAATAGGGTTTTAAGTTGGGGATTATACCTAATGATACTAAAGCTTTACGAACTGAGACAATTATCATTATTGGCAGATCCTTTATTTGAAGCAATTAGTAATATTTTTATGGAGATTAGTTTAGCACTCCATACATTTGCGATGCTAATGGGAGACTTCCTCATTAACAACTTGGCTTTCCATTTTCAATAACTTCTCTTTCCCTTAAAAAATTTATTCCTTGTACCCCTTTTCCACTGGACAAAAAAACTATTTAAATCCACATACAATCGGCCTTTGGTGGCAGTGGGAAACCAAACGGTTCGGCTCCAATCGGCATGCGATGGGAACGCCAGACCCATGTTGACCCGCTAATTTACGTGATGACGTTTGGCGGTATGTGTCCACAACATGACGTCGTGCCAGTCACTTCTCATATAAAGGTAACAAAACACCTCTGCTTCGGCCACAAATTCAGTAGCCTACATTCCGTGGGAAAGTCGTCCGTCACCCACTGAGTTGTGGATGGAAAAAAGTGCAAAACAAGAAAGCCATTTGAGGTGGTAGCTGGTCTGCTGTGTCCTGGGAGGTACCCTGGTCTCCCTCTTATCTTTGCAATGGCACGCTCATATTGGCACAATCACTGAGCCCATTCATGCCTGTTATTTAGCCCCCACATTCATTTACTGCATGCTGATGCAATTTGTGTTGTTTTTTGGGTTTAATCAATGACTACAGTTCTTTTTCTTTGTGATGCTGATGTTTTTGTTGTTGTGATTCATAATTTTTTTATCCAGCTTAATATTACGGCCTGTTTGTCGTTATGGAAGTGCTCCCAATGGTAAATGGTAAATGGACTGTACTTGTATAGCGCTTTTCTAGTCACAGACCACTCAAAGCGCTTTACATGACAAATCTCATTCACCCATTCATTCCCATTCACACAGCACCTATATTGAAACATACTGGGTGCTTAGGAGCTAACATTCACACACATTCATACACCCGATAGGCACATCGGGAGGCAGGGTAGGGTTCAGTGTCTTGCCCAAGGACACTTCGTAGTGGAATCGAACCGCCGACCTCCTGTTTTAGTAGGCGACGGCCCTATCCTCTCAGCTGCTGGAGATGAGCCACAGCCGCCCAATGATTGTCGACTTTGTTTTTCTTGAAAATATTACAAGTGGTTTTATCTTTCCATGGAGGTAGCAGCTGGCTGTCTGGTGCTCTCTGTTCAGATAGAAGTCATGCTGTTACTTTCTATCTGGAATATCCTTGTCTCTCTCTTTTCTTTCCTTTGCTCAATTTTTCCCATTCTGTGTACTCTCTCCCCACCATTAATATGTAAATTCAGCACTAGACAAAGGTTGTTATATAGAATACTTAAATGATCAAGCACCGCCTTATATTCATAAAGCTCCACTTGGCACAGCAAATTTATTGAGCACCACCACATGAAACCACCAAGAAAGGAGTCAAGAAACTACCACACAGCAGCCTGCGGACCATCATTCTGCTTGCTATGATGCCGGACAGGACAAGTATTTTAAAAAACGAGTCATGGTGGCGTCTTGAATGCCACACATTAATTTCACGGAGCAGTTCCCTCTTTTGAAGCAGGACATAATATACAGATATGAGTTGGGGTATGCAACAAAAAGTGGAATAAGCGTTATAGAGAGAATGCACACTTGCCCCCCAAGCATAATAGCCTCAGCAGCAGAGATCAGAGAGCATGTAGGACAACAAAAACAATAAGTGCACTGAGGCATTTTACTCCATAAACAAAAACAAGCGCTTTTAAACAGATAAATAACAACTGGAAGATATAACTGTGTTTTTCCAGTTAAACATTGAGGCTTTTGCTTCAGCTGATGACAGTGGCCTTCATTAGTGTTTAAACAATTTCTTTATTCTTATTGTTTCCAGCATGATCTATCGTATTTTGCTAGATTCCTTTATTATGATCCCTAACAATAAAATTAGGATTGGTGCACATTGAGTCTCATTTCCACATAAATGTGTATTATTGTGCTGATGGATTAAACCATTCATTCCTGCAATGCCTGTATCCTTGACTCATAACTATAACTCAAAACAAATAAAAATATCAAATAAAAAAAAAGTTCAGATATCACTGAGGATTTTATAATGGGAGGGACGTAAGGTGAGGACACAGAAATTAAAGAATACCCAAAGATGAGAGAAAGAGCCTCTCATTGTTAACGGTGCTTAAACTTCCATTCAGGCGTTTACGTTACGGCTGCGTGCCACTAAGCCTTCATCTCTAGCAGCTGCGGGACATTTTCCTGGAGTTTCCCCCCGTGTAAAAACACAAGACTTTTGTGGGATTTAAAGTGAAATTGAATGTTGTCTTTTGTATCCAGTTCAGTTACCACGTTTGGCGTTGAAAATGAGAGAAATGAGAGATAAAATGGAGAAATCACCCGACAGGGACTGAACAGTGATTTTCTCATCTATCACCTTGAGAGATCATCTTCGTTCCAATTTGTTCCTAGAAGGGGGAAATAAAGGCACATAATCATCTCAAAGGGTTTTGTCTTGTTTTACAAAATATTGTTTCGCTATCTGAAAAATGAAGAACAAATACGGACGAATGCTCTATTTAAACAAGGGTCCTCTGCAGATCATGCCAACAAATACAAAAAATATGATAAACACAGGAAGAAAATAAGCAATTGTTGTGTGATATTGGGGAAAATAAGCATTATGAAAATGTCATTAATTTCATTAAGGTAAATTATGTTTACACTCATATACTTAATAGTCTGTTTTTTTTTTTGCTATTGCACTTTCATTTTCTGTGCTGATCCAAATGATCTTAATTTACATTCTGTTCCCTTCTTTGAATTAAGCCTATCTCAAACGCTCAGGGTTCCTTCTATTTCCCTCGCTGATTAAGAAATGAATTTAAATTAGGCTGTGCTGCATGAAAAGATGTACTATTTTAACACTGAAGACAACTCTCTGGGGAGTGTTACATGAGTCAGAAGCACATATTGTTTTCATTCTCCAACATGAGCAGCCACCTACAATTTGTTACATAGACTTGAGTCATGTCTGGAAGCATTCAAAAGCAGTTTGGGCACCTTCAGACATGCACTCTATTCCATTACTCTAAGAACAACTCTCAGCTTCATACCTGTTTGTCATCTTTCTGTTAAAGTGACATAAATAATAATATCATCATGTACATGTGATCACACATAGGCACCAAAAGATGAGGGTTTTGATTTGGAAGTTTTGTTAGGGAGGAGAATCTCATAGGTCATTTTATTAAATCCACTTTTTCAAACTTTATTAGCTGTTGTGTCTTTTATATTTCCATAGCATTTGAACAAAATGAACATGCAAACTTGACTGATGTTCCTTAGCAACTTGTTAAGTAATGCAGCAGCTGCTCCTCCCACACACAGAGGACAGCTAAGAGCCCGTAATGGAAACAGTGAAACCACCTGAAGTGAAAAACTATTGTTTTTCATTCATGTTACTGTAAGTGCAATAAAACTTTTGGAGACAAGAAACCATTAAGAGCCATTTATCACTGAATCGGTTTAACAAGATTTTACCTCACTGTTACAAACGTTTATTTTGTCTGCTGGAAGAAATTGGTTGAATTGTTGCAGTTTTATTTTGTGTTTTCCAAATCTTTATATGATCTTTATGACTTTGACTTGCTGGCACTATCATCCTTTCCTGTAGTTATAGCTGAATTTTCTGTAATTCCTTGTTCAACGGATCAATATTCTACTGTAAAACCCACACAAAACGCAACGACAAAAGAAAGAGAGTGGTATTTTTGTCCATCAGCTGATTAAAGGATACCAGAGTTCAGTTGTAACTGAAAACTTGTTTATGTCTTAGCATCAGATGGTTTGCTTTGAGACAAATGGTGCCATCAGTAGAAGCTTTATAGGTTTGCATGTATTACTGTAGAAACATTTGAATTCACTTCTGGGACAGTTCATTACAGTTAATTACAAAAAAATATGTCACAAAATATATCACCTGTTCATATATATATATATAAATTTGTGTTCATACTTCTTAATATTTCTCTCTTAAGCCTTATACTCGCCCTCTTTTTTTTGCATTGTAGGATCTATGGCCACAGGTAGTCTTCACAGCCATGTAACCTGTCTTCAAGTAAAATGCTCTATTTTGCTTTTTCTATAGTTACTGAATTGAAATTTCCCTTAGCCTACATACAACATGTAGGCTACAGCATAAATTCAGTCTCACAGTAATTACTGTTTTCCATTGCAATCAGTGAGACCATGCTCACAGAATGACTCAGCTGAGCTTGTTTCTCTGTAATAATACAATGATCGCTTTGTAGTTGTTATGGCTAATACAGCACAAAAGATACAATAAAAAGAAGAACACTGAATGAAGAATGAGATGAACTGTTTGGCCTGTGACATCAATACAGAGTCCAAACCTAATGAAATGATTTACAATTCATGCACATCTATTTTTATCATGAATGTGCTACTTTCTGGCAGACTTGGTGAGAAAACTGCAGCTATGGGACTTATTACATGTCAGAGATTTTGACAACCTATTTTGAGAGGCATTTGTTATCATTAGCTGACTGAAGCCAGTTTCACTTTGGTGCTTTTGCTCATAGTTTGTATCACGCTCTAGATTTAGTCTGCTCAAAGTTGTCATTTTTAACGAACGAATAATCTGCAGCAAATCACCTATTTATATGACCCTCTTACCGTTAACATGTATGTCTCAGTATAACAACCCCTTGTTACTTCTCTTTAAACACTGACATTTCTGACTAAACAACATCATTTTATTATTTTTTGACAACCCTCAATTTTCTTTCCTTGGAATTTACAATTGGAGTCAAATATAGTTACTGTGTTTAAGCTATAACTGCATAAGGGCTGTCCCAGCTAAGCTTAGCTTCCATCAGCTTTGCTAAATGGACCAGCAAGTCTGGAAAGGATTTTTTTTTTTTTAAAAGGGAGAGAAATTTCACGTCAATAAAAAATAATTTAATGAGAGTTGACGCTTTGTGCTTGTCATTTCTGTGATGATGTTGGTATACACGGCAATGGGTTCAAACTACTTGTTTTCATCAATCATGCAGACAGAACACAAAAACTTGATCATTCAATTAATCCTATAAATTTTCTAAGGGTAGCATTATTTCTAAAGATGTCTATCTTCTCATCTTCTTGAATACACTGAACCTTGTGTAAATAAGGAACGGGCATACAGTGAGTCATTGTCATGAGGCATTTTGTTTTTTAATGGTAATGAAAAGTCAAGTCTAATGTTACAAAACCAGGACAAGCAAAACAGGCTTAAGTACGCCTTAACTGACTAATTTATATAGAAAGTGAGATTTTTAGCAGCTATGTGTCCTAACCCAATGCACTTGTTGGACTGATCAGCAATAACACCGGGGACACACCGCACGTGGAAGTGCGCACAAACGCAGCACGCTGACTTTCGCATCGCTGCCACCTCTCTGTCTTTCCATATCAGACGCGCACAGAGCAGCGCAGAGTTGAGGAGCTTTGCGCTTCTCTGCTGTTCTAGGTGTACTTTCAGCTGACAATTACCCAATGGGTGGGAACATGAACTCATAAAATATTTGTGAATACATGTGAAGATAGTTGGCTGCAATTACATTGATGTTTGCAGCGCGTCACAGCGTGGTGGACACCAGCTATTAACATGGCCGCCGAAGTGAAACTGCTGCGCTTCAGGGCGCTTGGGCGTGCTTCTGCATGCAGTTTGTGCCCAGTCATTCAGGCTGTGCATCGATCTGAAAGGGCTTAAAAAATCATTTTCGAACAAACTGGGTTTTATCATTCTTCAGTGAAAAAGTTTAGAATATCTTAACAAGAGTGGACATCCCAACTGGTTTGTCTTATACATTGAAGGAGTGAAAAACAATAACAAAAAAAACGCAAGAACATCTTAAACTCTACAGGTAAGCGTCTTAAATGTTAAAGTTCTTTACATTAAATCAGCAGGAAGACTGAACAAATACGACTTGTTTACCTGTGTTGGCTAAAAAAAGAGCAAGAAAATGCAATGTTGGGTGAAAACAAAACAGAAAAAATCAGCACAAATGTCTCATGCCAAATGTCTCATATCAACTCAGCACTGTGGTGGTGAGGTGATGATTTTCTTTAGTGATTTTGACCGCAATGCTTGAAGGTCACAATCAAGGTGCTGATGTGGCTTAGTCAAAATAAACCTGATTAATACAAACAGCATCCATCCATCCATCCATTTTCTGAACCGCTCAATCCAAGTGGGTCGCGGGTGTGCTGGAGCCTATCCCAGCTGTCAAGGGGCGAGAGGCGGGGTACACCCTGGACAGGTCGCCAGTC
>JAVQJG010007118.1:0-11587 GCA_036024015.1 Craterocephalus amniculus | reverse complement strand
AAAATAATTTTTTTAAGTTTTTCCTTTTATTGTTGTGAGCAATCTTCTGCAATGACGAGAATGAAGTAAAGTCAATATTGGAACAAATAGAAAATGATTTTTTTTGTTGTCCAGGCCTTTTTCTGAGCACTGTGTGATCCAAGGTTCCTTCTGATCCTGGCGTCCTTAATGCTGTGCATTCTTGGCATGTATTCTCTTTTTTTTTTTTTCCAACTGTATGTCTGTCCATCTGTCTATGCGTTGCCCTCCCTTTCTCACTGGAGATGGTAGTGGAATCTTAGCAGAAGTCTGATTAAAAGGACACTTCCTCCTTGGAGACCATCAGACAGTTTCTCTTTTTTCTTCAGTACTCTTCCTCGGAGCATCAGAAACCTTGGGTTTTGGAACAGAAGGGCTTGATAGCAGGATCATGCAGAGCAAGCTAATTAAATTAGGCCTCCTTTAATAAAAGAGGAAGTCAACTTAACACTTTTATCCCAACTCCACCATCAAAGGAAGAGGAAAAATAAGGGACTGAATGGAAAAACATACAACCTGAAGATACAAATTTCTTCATGTTACATTACATTTGCACTTCCTTTAAGCTACATTCAGCCTTGCGCAGGGGAAAATATATATAAAAAACGTAATTATTTTTCAAAGAGTAACAGTTCACAGAGACCAGGATTCTTGAAAATAAGCCATTGTAAACTTTTCTGCTCTTGCTGAGCCGGATTGTCTTTGCTGGATTAGTCGGACAGAAGTGTGTGCATGTGTTTAGCAGTAATAATTGATTTAATGCAGGTGATATTACTACCTCACAATTCTGGAATCAGAAAACAATATTTTAGGAGTGTTTATTACTACTCAACTAGATCTAAACTGCTGTAGAAACTATTTTCAGGCAGATGGGTGTTGTGCATCATGGTTTGAGTTAAGGTCATCAACAGTTTCAAACAAATGATTGCACACAAAATATCTGACTAAATAAATAAGTTAGTTACTGTTAAGATACCGTAAATTCTAGCAGACTTACTATATTTCTGCCATACGATTTTAAGTGTATATCACACCGAAGTGAAGAACCAGGAAGGTTGTGCACTTTAGACAATGGTTATAGCCACCTCTTGCAAAATAATTTTTTTTCCAATTTCTAGTTTTAACATTGAATACATGGCAACGAAAAAAAGAAAAATTGTTCACAAAGAGCAGTTTGATGTAATTTTATCTAACTGCATTATATTAGCAGTCATTATAAATAATGTTTTATCTCAACACATCTGCAATTCCTTGGAAACTTTTGTAAAACATTGCTGAAAAAGGGGAAATACTACTTAGGGTTGTGTCAGAGTTTTCCAAGAGGAAGAAAAGAAAAAAAAGATATAGGACCTATGTGATACATCTGTTCCTTGAATAACTTCTAGAAAATATGATTCCTGTCAAGAAGTCAGGTAAAACAAATATTCCAGGAGAGTAAAGATTAAAGATGGTCATCTCTTAAGCTAATCAGAGGTATATAAACTATTTTTGCTTTATATAGTGTGTAATTATTCACACTCAATTAATTGCTCCAAATAATAAAACCTATTGGATGACCATTCATTCATGAAGAGAATTTGGTAATCTCCAAGAAATCCAAAACAAGAGGAATGTTTTATGGATGGCAAAGCACCAGTTCATCTAATAATCACTTAATTAAGAATCACAAGTTGAACAAAAAAATAAAAAATGTTTGAACAAAAGGTATTTCCTTACAGTTTTGCAAATAAAATCCCTCTGAATATATATTGTCATTTAACAGGTCAGTGGGAGTGTTTGACATTGATTATGAGAAATAGAACGAAGTGTTGTTCTGCTTTGGTTCAACAGGCCAAAGACAGAAAACCTAGAATGAAATGGGGAGAAAGCAAAGGAGGAAAAAGGAGGAGAAAAAGAGCCTCTCTTCTCATCCTCGTTATGTAAACGAGATGCATGACTGTTCAGTGGGTCCCTCGAGAGTTAATTACCAGTGGCTTCTCAGCCTAATTGGCTGAAACTAAAGAATTTGCCATTTCTTATTCCCATGCCCCCCCCCCAACCATCGCTCTCTCTCCATTTCTCTATCTCTCTCTTTCACTCTCTCATTCTGACTCTTTGTTTCTCTCTCTCACACAGGCACTTTTCCCCCTTCCACTTTTCAACCGGTTTACTTGTTTTCTCCTCTCCTCCTTCTCACATTGGCCTTCTAGCTCAGCTTCATACCAGTTGAAAATCTGGCAGTGATGCTTAATTTGAGCATCTGCTCCAGCTGGCAGGATAAGCAGATTTTTACATTGCTAATTCCAGCTATTTGGCTAGACTAATCACTACTGGATAAAGAAGAGAAACGAGGAATGAGGGTTGCCCATCACTTCGAAACAAAAAAAAAAAAAGAGCTGGCATCTCATCTGTTTCTAAATGGATGCAAATTAAATTCAAAAAGACAGGGATAACAAGTTGGAAGTAAGAATGAAAGTCGGCAACAGTGTAGGGAAATATTAATAAATCAGGGCAGGCAAGAGGAGGAACCGAGGGGGATCTGGAGGACTTTGATTTCATTGGACACTGCAGAGTAACCAAAAAGCTGTCTATTTCTGTCTCTGTCTTATTACATCCAAATTTATTTAATAGAGTCTTCTGAGTTGATAAATTCTTCGATTCAACAAGTACCAAGAAACTTCCAGACCCAGCACATCACAGGCTGTAGCCCAACCTCAGCCTGCTGTCTCTTGAGCTCAGATGAAGACATCAGCATCAGCACTTGCAAAGTGACCATTTCTCAGCCACAAACAATGGATAAGAATAGATTTTTTTTCCTCCACATTTTACAAACTACTTTTTGAAAGAATCAGGATCATTTACTGTAAAGTAATTAATTAAACTAATAACAAATATAAAAGAAATATCTATTAGACAAAAAGGGAAAAAAAGCCAAGACATGCTGAAGATAGTAGTTTCATTCACAACACCCCATAGGCTGTCACAGCTAAATAAGAGGCCATTTTCACTATATAGCTACTTCATGGTCACAGACAAAGAGTGAGAACATACTTCTTTTCAAATATGCACATTTGTGTCTAATATGGCAGCCTCACATTTTGTGTTAGTTTATGCATGTTATAGAGATTAAAGTCAGGTGTTCACAAACAGCCATAAGTGAATAAGCAGCATGGGCAGTGTAGGTATACAAATTAAACAGACATAAGGGTTGACAGAGGCAAAAATGATGGAAAATTACTGACGTGCTCGCTTTGCAGGCTTTATAGACTGCAAAGCAAGAATATAGATCACTGCTGCGTAGTAGTTTTTTGGGGTCTTATTTTGCCCTCCTATCTATATTAACAAACACTGACCTCGCCAATTGTTCCCCTGTTTAGCATGCTGTTTGAATTCAGCAACTCTATCTTACGGTATTTAAGCTCTCGTAAGTAAGGAGACTCCTGCAGTAACGTGTAGAGTATGCAAATGGGTATGAAGTTTATGTCCAGGATGGAGCTGGTCGCCTACATGAATGCAAAGTTAAAACACAAGAACATTCTCAGCCTAAAATCATATTAAATCAATAAATGGATAATGAAGAAATGGACAGGTCAACCTCAATGTAAACCTTATAGTCAGGTGAAAGTATTTATAGTCTATACCGTTTTTGGTCAATTTAATTCAATTCACATGTTAAATCACAACACAAAATCACCACATTTTCCCTATATGGTAAGGCTAAGAGAATAGAGAGAAAACCAATATTTCATTTGAGTTGGTGACAAGGGTGAGGGGAAAAGAAAGATAGTATGAAAACACCTCCTGCAGACCTGCAGGTAACCTGCCTAAACTAGTGTGAGAGACAGAAAAGCAGAGATGAAAAACGAATAAATAAAAATGAACAGTATGACATATACCACAGTCAGTCAGCTAATCTTTTACATTTGGATCTTTTTTCAGTCCTTTCACAATTCTGATTCAGGTTTTTAAAGAGAATATGAGGTTTTTCTTTTTTGGGTGTTGCTACATTATTAATAATGAGAATGAATTGCACAATTATGTTGCCATTTAATCCTAAAGTTGAGTGACCCTGGATGAGTGACTGTATGTTGTATATTTTGTAATGAGGCATAAACAAGGTGAACAGGTCCTGTAACTGTTAAAGCTGTTGGATAATACAACTAAAACAAATTGTACATACTTGTACACACACACACACACACACACCAATGCAAGAAGAAGAAACTGAAAACAAGCAAAAAGAAAAAAAGACCTGAAATAAGAAGGTAAAATAGCCTTGCTGAACAATGACCAGTGAAACACAATTAAATTGGAAGACAGCCACAAGACACTCAATCCCTCCATTTGCTTAAAGAGACATCCAAGCAAAAACACAGAGGGACTTAATGGTACTTTTGTATTATATAAACAATGATCAGGCCCCGGCAGTGGTGTGAACAAAATATGATTAGCTGTGCTTGTAGTTCAAAGGCCCAGCACAAATTCTAGTCGCTGTAATGCAGGCATATCTGTATGTCCACAGCTGTGTGTTTAAAGATAAGTGCCATATTCAGCGTGCACAGAAATACCATTTATTCAGTAATGAGGAGATATTAAAGAAGGCAGAAAACAGAAGACACAGAAGAGAGCAATAAGAGGAAAATGTTAAAGAAAAAGGTAGAATAAAGACAAATTAAAGGCACAAATGTCATGAAAGCGAAATGATTATTTTTTTTCCCTTTTTTTTTTTTAAACAAATGTTTTTGGCAACTTTCTGTCCTAAAAATGTGTGACAATAATTAGGCTATTCAGTGTAATACTTATAAAATCATTTTACATTAATTTTTTACAGTGTACCTGAAATGACTGACTGTTACCTTCCATAATGCAAGCAGCTACTATGTTCACCTGAGTGTACCACATCACTGATGTAGGAGGGAGAGGCAACATTTAAATAAAAGTCAGTCTCAATTGCAAGCAAGCATCATTCAGCAATTTTTTTGGGAAAACAAATAATGCATCGCTTTCTGGAGACATGTAGGCACCTTTGGATACATAAACAGATTTTTCTTCATCTTTGGAAGAACACAGAAGGTCTGTCTGTCAGGATGTCAGAACATATAAAAACTGACTTCACTGTCACACATTCCATGCTTAAACTTGTAAAATGTGCCCTTAGCACATACTACTGTGCCAATCTTAAAGGTTTTCATTTAAGCACATTTGCGTGAAGCCACTGTGGATGAATGAGGTAACACGGTGGCAGCTGGGACTATAACCCATAAAATTACAGAGATTCCTTTATTTAAAAATGGAACAAAGAGAAAGGTCAAAATGCAATGTGGGTGTTTGAGTGTTCTCTTTGAACCATGAACATTACGTTTATACTATGGACATTCTCCTGACACTGATAATTAACATTTTCCTTTTTGTTTTCTTTCATCCTCCTGTTCCTCTATGTACCACAGAGTTATTTAAAGTCAGTCCACGGGGGACCATTGTCCTTCAGGTTTTGAACGTTTCCTGCTGCATTACTTCTGAATCAGATTGATGAGGCAACAGCCTGTTGAGGAGGGGCATTTAATTTGATGTGTGTTGGAACACAGAGACATCTAAAAACTGGATGACCACTACTGGACACTCCTGATTTCCTGTTTTTTGAAGATTTTATAATTTGAAGAATTTATAATTAGGCTTCATCAGGCCTTCTAGTCTTGCCATACACAACATAAAATCAAATCTTTGCATAGTGAAGCATATTGACAGGCTACAGACTATAGCAGATGTCACTTTACTTACAAATGAGCTAAAATGATCAAGTAAAGTCAAAATCAGAAATAAAGTTAAGAGTCAGATTCTTTAAGAAACAAAAAGTACTAATTGGAACAAGAGTAGTATCCTACTTGCAACTAACAGGTTGACCACTGCAGCTGATTGACTGTGCCTTGTGGAGCAAACTTTTATCAAGTCTCCATTTACCAAAAAAAAAAAAAAAAAAAAAAATGAATAAATGAATAAAAACACCCACACTTTGGAAGATTTGGTCTGAACTCTCTGCACACCTCTCGGGGGCCTGGGTTGTGTATGGATGTGTAATGTTGTGATGACACATGCAACACAAACTAATGAATCTACTTAGATTACTTTAACAACTGCATTTTACAAAGAATCTGAAGGAGAAATATTCTTGCAGATGAAAGTCAACAAAAAAAAAAAAACTGGGATGATAGTGTTTCTGAAGCTACAAAAGCATTTTCCAACACATAGGGTCACTCACTTTAGAAAAACTCCAGAAGGCCAAACTGCCTATATTTTGAACTTCTGGATCACCAGATCCAGAATATCAACATGATCCAGATCATATAATGTCTGAATATAACATCTACCATGATGTCATCTTGTTTTTTCTTTGTTTGGTAGGTTGTTTTTTTTTGCCAGCGATTCTGGACATTAGCTTTTAAGATAAAAACTGTAATGGCAAAACGATCCACATCTCTCCAGAGTAAAGAATTATTAAAATCCAGATGGATCACCCCAAAATGTAATCATCTGTTTTTTTATTTTATTTCCAGCATTTCCTGAAAAACCATGCAAAACTTTTTGAGTTATGTTGCTGATAAACAGGCACACAGACAAGCTAAGCAGCCAAAACTTAATTTTATTCAATAGGAGCAGAAGAATGAAGGATGGATACTGCTGCAGTATTCATCTGAAACTAGATGATGACCTGTTGTTGTGTTTTATAATGTTTTGGACATGGCTGCACTGAATGCATGTGTCCTCTACTGGAGCTGCATCCATGCCAAAATGACCATAGTATCCATTCACTATTGAGCTCTGCACATGCAATACAATAAATCAGTGTCAGCTGACTTACAGCACATTGTTAGAAAAGACTGAAAGAGTGGAACAATTTCTGTGAACGGCACTTTTAAATTTTTCTTTATTTTTTTTTCATGCTGGGTCAGCGTTGTGTCAAAATAGTGTGAAATAGAAGTGCAAAACAAATTTACATCCACCAAAACACTTTCACTTTAGCATACTGTGGCATTTAGCATACTTTAGGCCACCACGGGCAACTGTACCTGTAACTTTCCACGGGCCACACAACACCGACATAGAATTAATGTTCCCATCTGTGTTTTAGAATCATGTTTATAGAACATTTGGCCTTGGTGGAGTGACCAAGTGTTTCTCATTGTATATGTATACATTTTATCTCTCAGTTGATATGTAAAAACGTCAATATTAGCCCGCAGTTTATGGGACATTACGGCATATAGAAACCATAAAACCAAACAAAGCCAGTCAATCATTCGATTACTTCTCTGTTATTTACATGAATTATAGAAAATGCAATCATTGCATAAAAACCCACAACATTTACACCAAAAGAATTAGGGAGCCACAATAGTTTAAGTCTGTAGCCCTTTAGCTTCAAACAGCCGCATTTGGACACAGAGGTACACTGTAACATTCTGCAGGACTTACAGCTGTTGATATGAATAAATGCTGGCTGAAAGACGTTAAAAAAGTATCACATTTTGGTACATTTGTACAACAGGCACCTCTGGAGCGATCCCTTTCCAGCCTCCAGAAACCATTTTTACCTTCTTACTTTCTCAGTCAGGACAAACTTTAGATTTAAGAGGAAAAATAGCTCAAAGCAGAGCCCTCTGTGTTCATAGAGGTGGAGTATAAAGCAAAGCATTGCAGATCACATGAAACCATGAGTTGCATTTTGGCCGAAATGCAAAAGTGTTTTGGTGGATGTAAATTTGTTTTGCACATCCCAAGCCACCCTACACTTTCTTACTTTCAGTTGTGAATTAAAATGATAATATCTTAATCTACAATAAAAAAATATTAAAAATAATGTTGTGCTAGGTTAAACATATTAACCTAGCACAGTGGTTTATGTTCTTAGCATATTACTCCACATTATTATATAAAAATAAATTGTTTCACAACATGAAGCAAAGCCAGGTCACCAGATATTAAACCTCATAAGCTGATCTTATGATTTTTTGATTTTCAGATGAAGAAATAACTGGATATTTGTCACTCTAAAACATAAATGCGATTCATCTGTTCTGATGAAACACGCTGTAATCTCTCAGTCTGCAGCTCCTCCCGATATCCATCTCTTCTCCTCCCTTTGGCTTTTCTTCAACATTCCTTCCTGTACCAGTGAAACTAGTCGACTAGTTGGCTGAAGCTACTGGTGTTGGTGGTGACATTTAGGAAACAGCTGCTTATCTCCCTCTTTTCTCACCTATTATAGTGATTATCAGTACTGTCAATCTTAGTACCCCTCAATCCTCCATCCACCACCTCTTACTTCTCAATTCCACTGCCCCCCTCGATTGTAGCCTGGAGGGATGTGCTGCTAGATGGATCCAGCACTCCTGTGAGTGTGAAGGGACAGGAAGCTTCTTAACTCAATGGGAGAGGAAGTGTTACTTGTTCTTTATTGATGATCTCGTGATATGAACCAAATATTGTCACAGACTACTTGACAAGTTCAACAATTAAAATTGGAAGCAGCATATACAGTAAAGCCTCATTTATGCTCTGCCTTAAACACACCTATGCATACGAGCAGAGCATTTTGTTCTTATGCCTCCTTTACTGGCATATTTGGTCCTCTGTCAGTTTGTGGCTACATAGCCAAACAGGACAAACAGAGCAGTACCATAGGAAGGCACTGGGGAAGTGTGGTACACTCGGATTCCATAACAATCACTCACAAGACAATTGCGCACAACACAAAAAAAGGAGATATATGTTCACCAGTTGTTTGATAATCTGGACTTACATTGAAAACATCATTGTATCAGATATACAAATATGTTCACATCAATTTAATTATGAAAATATATTCAATTTGTGAGCATTTGTCTCTTTTTCTATTTGTGTTGTGAGCAACTGTCTGCAATCTGCACGTTATCACTCCTTTCTGACCAGCGAAAAGATCACAAAAGCAGCAGCAGCCACAATATATTTAATAGCCGCACAGACCATTGCGGTTTACTGTTTACCTCCTTTTGTGCCTCTTCCAGAGAATGTAAATCACAACTTTGTCAATCCCCACCATGTTTGCTGTTGTCCGAAAATGACATTGGAACTTTGAGATAAAATTAAAACAGTTGACTGTTGCAAAGCAATGGTGCCAACAAAAAGCACACATGGGAGTATGAACAATTGGTCAAGGACTGGAAGGTAAAAATATACTGCAAAAAACAGTTAAATTAACTATGATTTACTATTTAGATTTTTATTCGACAAACTTAACCATATGTAAAAGACCCAAATGAAGCTGAAATCCTCATCACAAAGTAGTTTTGTTTTTTTCCTTTCCCTTTTAAAACATTTGTAAGATTTGAATACCCACTGACACATAGGTTTTGTACAGCCACCATAACAAACCATTTAATTAATGAATTTGAAAGAAACAGAATAGAGTAAAAATAAAATAAATAAAAAATATAAATGATTGATATATGCGGTCCAAAAATATTTTTTTACATTTTCAATTGGGAAGCTGAGCATCACAATAACCCCTTAAGGGCCTTCAACAAAAAAAGGTTCTTATTTCCCTGTGTGCATCATTTTTTAGGTCTAAATAACATTTATATCTTCTGTGCGATCTTTTAAAAGCCCCTGCTCCAGTACATCATTAACCCATGTCACTGGACCAAAGAACTGCTAAAATAAAGGGCCATCCCAAGAGCTTTGATCTTTTGTTCTGCTTACGCCATTAGTGTGGAGAGCCACACACAGTGGCTCACTGCCAAGAGTTTGTTAGATCTAGCTAACGAGGATGGCTCAGGTAGTCCTAATAGAATCTTTCCTGCCCTTATCTGTGTTGACTTCAAACAGTGTGAGATGAATGAAGGGAAAACAATCTGGGTCTGACTTTGAGGATGAGGCTGAAGAATACTTACGGGCATGTGCTTTTCTATGGGTTGGGCAACCAAGCTCCTACTACACTGCACAGATCAAAGTTAATTCCCCTCTTAATTAAGCTGAAATTGGATGAGAGCGGGCAGAGACTAGCTTTTGTTTTCCTTTGTGCCAGCAAACATTACAAACTGTATATTTTAGTGAGTGTTTTTGTGTGCAAGCGCGAGGGATGATTTCTTGAATCAGCACCCACAGCTTAGGTGTTAACACGCCCTCTCCTATTAAAAGGTGTGTATGAGGACTGCATACCCTTGTCTCTTTGTGTTAGAGCTACTTGTTCGAGTTCTCTCCTGATGGCCAATCTGTCTGCATGTGGCCTGGTGTATGCACAGTAGCGCTCCGTAATGAGTCTCCTTCTGCCAGTCTCTTTCTCGTGACCATGTCCATGTGTTGTGATGCTAATGAGCCCTTGCTACCAAAAACACCCTCCTTAATTGTCCTCTTTGATCTACCACTAATTCTGCTAATTAGGAGCCCAACTTTCAAAGTTAAATGTTTTGCTTCCACATCCTAGTGTGTCAATTCATGTGTGTGTGTGTGTGTGTGTGTGTGTGTGTGTGTGTGTGTATATTAAGAGAAAAACAAAATAAAATGACACAAAGAAAATACTTTTTTTATTCCTCTTGCCCATCCATCCTTCTCTTGGCCAGAGTCAGTTTGGTCACATAGAATTAAAAAAGGGATGCATCATCTATCATGTGGAATTTATTACATTAGTTACACTATCACCAAAACCCTAACGGCACGTACAGTACATCAGAGAACAGACACAATATCATTCTCCTAGCAAATGTATAGGTATGAAATCAGCTTTTACACAGATGCTTCGGTTTGCAGTGGTTGCACAAACACATCTGTAGAGATTAATGTACTGTATGAGCAAGTTTAGCTCAGGGATGGGAGCAAACATTTACTGACATAATCCAACTGACACATCCAACAAACATCCTCTTTGCCATCCTTTTTTTTTTTTTTTGCTCTGCTGCTTCACACAGTGCACTAATATGCCGTAAGCTCTCTAAACAATCAAAAATGAGTGCAAACACATTATAAAGGAATCAGATAAAGGCTTCTAGCTTAGACTAAAAAGTTTCCAGGATCTTAATTTGTGTAATCCTTTAAGTATCCAACGGAAATGAACAATTCAACTGTTCAAGCTCCCTGTATTATCTATTACAAGGTGCAGGATTTTGTATTCTTAAAGGATTCTGGTAGTATTATGGGATTAATATTTAATCTAAAATAATTTGGACTAATAGGCCAGGGAAGTGAGATGTGCACGAGTATCTGGCATGAAGACATTACAGATACTATTAGAGTTTAGTTGAGTTACTCTGAACAACTTCACTTGGTTACAACAAATGGCCAATAAAAGGTAATATTCCCAAAATGAGTCAGAAAAAAAAGTCCAGCTTGTCCATACGTCAGGACCATAGACTGTAAAAAGAATGGACAAACCCTAAAACCACGTGACCCAT
Organism: Craterocephalus amniculus; assembly: GCA_036024015.1. Taxonomy (NCBI): domain Eukaryota; kingdom Metazoa; phylum Chordata; class Actinopteri; order Atheriniformes; family Atherinidae; genus Craterocephalus; species Craterocephalus amniculus. The sequence goes on along the minus strand of JAVQJG010007118.1, from coordinate 167 downwards.
AGGATTGTATTGAGCTGAAGTGATGCACATTGGGCGTTTCCTTCCTCAGCCATCTTGGCACCGTCACGAGTCTCGTGACTGCCGGAAAGCCCATAAATGGCCGACAACGAGGTGCGGAGAGGGGGGCTGTGAGCGCGGGGAGGGATGATTGACAACCATTTAACTCC